>CM067359.1:100693819-100703819 GCA_034401795.1 Chaetoderma sp. LZ-2023a | reverse complement strand
AATAGGCGGAAATGGAAGAGAAAGAAGAAAATGAAGAAGGTCATATTGATGATGGCGACGAAAACACCTTTGAAATGGTAGCACAATGTTCTTCACCATCAACATCTTCATGCAACATTCCGTGTTCAAATATTTCTCGTGTATCCACAGATTTAAAAAACGAGACTAGCAGCCAGAAATGACCACCAGCAAAGCGGACTTCAAACGAAACGTCACAGGTGGTGGACTACATGATGGCAAGAGATTGCGAGAAGCGGCCCCGGGAGCCAAATACCAAAAGTGATGAAATGGAGGCATTTTTTTATTCGATGGCCGAGACTACCAAAATCATAAATCACCTCAGATAACACAAAACATTGCGTATTAGGAACCACAATCACAAACACCAATTTCTAATCAGTCACCATTTGTTTTTCCTCAGCAAATTGAAGCACAGACATTCAGCGGCGGAGTTGGTGGGGCAAGTAATGACAAGCAAGACACTTCCTACTATTATAATATGTACATTTTGAATGAAATAAAATGTCTGACATAAAAAAATTCTTACCGCAAACATACCTCTCCCGAGCCGTTATTGGCTCTCACCATTTCGTATGCTGCTTAGTAATATCCTGTTGTACCACCTCATAGATTTCATCATATTGAGCTGGTGATAGCCTAAAGTAGCCTTTGAACTGTTCAGAGTCTAGTTTCAACTCTGGGATAAGATTGCTGAACTCTCCTAATTCATTCCTTTTTTCAAGAATTGGGTGCACCCAGAACATCCTTTTACGTGGACGACGATCATTCAAAATTGTTAAGAGAAGGAGAAGATTTTCATCTTCGGAATCAGAGGTATCTTGATTGCCTGCGTTCCACAACGCCATTTCACATATAATAGCACGGCTAGACTGCGTGGCGCGTAGCGCTTGTCCTGTCGCGTAATCGCATCATGTCGCCTTCGCGTCGCCATCGCGTCGGCATACTGTGCGGCCACTTTAATAAAGAAATGTGCAGAAAATTGGCTTAGCTTTCTTGTGATGCACGATTGCAAAAGCATTATGATGTTAGTTCGACATATATACTTAACCCCTCTTGTGTCAAGAGCGCATCAAAGCGCTCACAATTCTACTTATACCAATTAACCCTTTAATGGTCAAGATTTTATAAAATTTACAAAAATAGCTTTCTGTTGTCGTGCAAATAGACATTACACAAGACCACTATAGGTGCTGTTTTTGGCCGGTTTGACCATGAAAATGGTAAAGAAAATCCACTTTTTTCTTAGCTAGTGTCTATTTGCCGGCTGAGAGAAGACAATTTTTGAAAATCTACCACTGTGGTGACTGGTTCGGTTACCGAGCCAGTCATCACAGTGGTAAATTTAAAAAAATCAAATTATCTTGGAT
Organism: Chaetoderma sp. LZ-2023a; assembly: GCA_034401795.1. Lineage (NCBI taxonomy): Eukaryota > Metazoa > Mollusca > Caudofoveata > Chaetodermatida > Chaetodermatidae > Chaetoderma > Chaetoderma sp. LZ-2023a. The sequence goes on along the minus strand of CM067359.1, from coordinate 100,702,431 downwards.
GAAAAAATGGACAATCCTCAAGACCACTAAATAGTCAGTTTTGGCGGTCTTGGCCATTGAAGAGTTAAGTTAACACAAGAGGGGTTAAAATGCATTGTATAATAGTAATATTGTTCACCCTTCGGCTGGTGAACACCAAAGGTGGGGTGGGGTGGGGTGGAGAGGAGCTAGTGCACCATAAATGTGTTAGTGGGTCGGTCGTAAACCTGTATCTATGGCCATCTAATTAATATAACATTCTATTTTAACCATGTTATTAGAATCTGAAGTATCAAATACAGAACATAATTCTAAAAAATCATGCTAATTAACATTTTGAAAGTAATTTGACTCCAAGCTGCTGCTGCCTATGACACCAGCAAAGAGTCAGTTTCAATAAATATTTTGAAACTAATTTAACTGGGAGCTATTGCTGCCTATGGCAGCAACAGATATCGTCAAATTAGTTTCAAAATGTTCAACAGCTAACGTACATGATTGTCTTAAAATTTAAGAGTAGACGACTTTGGGTTTCATACGGTCAATACAAATAACTTCCGATTAGCTATGGTTTTAATGATTAAACGTTCGAAATGGTGGCCCCATATAACAGGTTTTACGACCGACAAAGAAACGCCTTTTTTGGCGCGCTAGACAAGCATTGTGAGCAATGCATTGTGGGAAGCTATTTTCTTAAAATATGCTAATGTGGGAAAGGTGTGTTATCATATGGAGCAGACAGAAACGTGATTAACTCTTTGAACTCCGAAGTCCCACAATCTTAATTTCAATAGACGCACGCAGATAAGCCTTTTGAATATCTTGAAACTGACTTGACCGGGACTTGTTGCTGCCATAGGTCAAAGTAGTTTCAAAATAATTTAACAGGATAATTCTTATAGAGCAAGCAATTATTCGTGTTTGGAAATTTAAGTTCAAATAGTTAAACGAAATTACACCATTATTGACAGGGAATCGAACCCACAACCGACGAAAGCGCCAAGCATCATAGCCCACACATGCTTCCACCACACCAATGCAGCAACGCATGCGGCGTTGGTGTGATGGAAGGAGGCGTTTGTGGGCTATGATGCTTGGCGCTTTCGTCGGTTGTGGGTTCGATTCCCTGTCAATGCCAATATACCATAATGCCGCGACTACTATATATCCATAATTTTTATTATTGTAGGCATTGCCGGTGGCGGTTATTTCGCGCATAAAGGCGCGGCTGTCAATATGTTGTGCCTGACGCACAATCCAGTATGGGCCAAGTATGGAAACGATGTTAACCACTTCGCCTTCCTATATGGCACGGAGTATGAAGTAGCATCAAATGATTTTCCACTCGGCCACGATAGAGCTGAGAAAATAAACGACCACGATGTCCCCTGCAGTGTTTGCCAGAGCTCTACTCGTACAAGTGTCATTATGATTCCAGGCACGACTGAGTGTACGGAGGGATGGACCGCGGAGTATAGCGGGTACTTGATGGCTGGTTTTTATGACCAGGTGGCGTCTACAGAATACAACTGCATTGATGCTAATCCTGATGCACACGAATCTGGATCCACCAGTGAAAATGGCCATCTCTTGTACAGAGTAAAGGGCAAATGTGGTTCGCTGCCATGTCCACCTTATGTTGAAATGAGAGAAATTACATGCGTGGTCTGCACGAAGTAGATCGATCGTATATTCTATGCATGTTACGTTCATTGCACGCACGTGCATGCACACCATTAACGACTCGCATACGCCATTGCACACTCTATTTATCAATGCTGTTAACCCCTCTTGTGTCAACCTAACCCTTTAATGGTCAAACTGACCAAAAACTACTTTGCAGTGGTCTTCATACATGGCTATTTGAATGACCTAGAGAAGCGTATTTTTGAATATTTACCACGATAATGACTAGCTCGGTCACAGAGCCAGTCATTCTAGTGGTAAATTTTCAAAAATACTCTTCTCTCGGCCTGCAGATAGACACTGGCTAAGTAAAAACTTTAATTTTCTTTATCATTGCCACTTAATGGTCAAGCCGGTGAAAAAAACTTCAGTGGTAAATTTACAAAAATAGGTTTCTAAAATTAAAATATCTTCAAAGATATTAACCATCAAAATGTTTAATTGAAATAGCAAGTAGTCGTTTGATCGCTTTGAGGCGCTGTTGACACAAGAGGGATTAAATACGAGATGAAGACACATAAAATGCATTATTTTGATTTTTTTTAGTACAGTGTATATAAATAAGGATCATGAACTATTTCAAACTATTACAACAGTGGGATCAGGCAGAAAAACTGCAAAGTTCATCCTTGACATAAGTCATTTCGAAAACAATAATTCATTGTATCTTAACTGAGATACTATCTATACGAGAGGCCCAGTACAGTGAACCGTGTCTATAGAGATAATGTCAATATAACCGTAGAGATAATGTCAATCTAACCATAGAGATAATGTCAATGTAATCATAGAGATAATGTCAATTTAATCATAGAGATAATGTCAATGTAATCATAGAGATAATGTCAATGTAATCATAGAGATAATGTCAATGTAATCATAGAGATAATGTCAATTTAATCATAGAGATAATGTCAATGTAATCATAGAGATAAGGTCAATGTAATCATAGAGATAATGTCAATGTAACCAAAGAGATAATGTCGATGTAACCATAGAGATAATGCCAATGTAACCATAGAGATAATGGCAATGTTACTATAGAGATAATGTCAATGTAACCATAGAGATAATGCCAATCTAACCATAGAGATAATGTCAATATAAACATAGAGATAATGCCAATGTAACCATAGAGATAATGGCAATGTTACCACGGACATAATGTCAATGTAACCATAGAGATAATGATACTTTAGCCATAGAGATAATGCCAATGTAACCTTAGAGATACTTGTATTTCAATGTTATCGTGGAGATAACGCAGCTACGTTTTCTGCACAGCTTGAAACATTAAGGGACCCTTCCAGTTTTGGCTATGCTCCGCCTATCTCTAGCTAAGCTCCACCAACACCTCGCTCGTGTTGGGTTCGATCGATCTGTGAACTCCATGACTATCAATTTCCAGAAAACTATACAGGCAAGTTGTTGAATATCTTGAAACTAATTTGATTGGGTACTGCTACTGCCTATGTCAGCAACAGTGCCCAGTCTAATTGGTTTCAAAATATTCAACAGATTGTACATTAAATAGCAAAGACACACAATTCGTACATCGTGTCGGACTATTAATGGACTAAATCGAGCCATTCATTCTGTAATTGATAATAACGTCATCCTACGCGCGACGTGGTTGATTATGACGCCATATGATGGATGGATAAACTGGAACTGTCCATTGGGCCAGTGCAAGGGGATGGTTTATCACCAATGCTTTTCACTTGATGCATCGCCGCAGTACTATCATCTGTTCGAGACCACTCTACACGAACACCTCCAATCTCACTGCTTGGTATGTCACTGGAGAACTCCTATCTCACTGATTGATATGCCACTGAAGACATCCAATCTCACTGATTGGTACGTCACCATAGACCTCCAATCTCACTGATTGGTATGCCACTGGAGACCTCCAATCTCACTGATTGGTATGCCACTGGAGACCTCCAATCTCACTGATTGATATGCCACTGAAGACATCCAATCTCACTGATTGGTATGTCACTGGAGACCTCCAATCTCACTGATTGGTACGTCACCATAGACCTCCAATCTCACTGATTGGTATGTCACTGGAGACCTCCAACCTCACTGATTGGTATGCCACTGGAGACCTCCAATCTCACTGATTGATATGTCACTGGAAACCTCCAATCTCACTGATTGGTATGTCACTGGAAAGCTCCAATCTCACTGATTGGTATGTCACTGGAAACCTCAAATCTCACTGATTGATATGCCACTGGTGACCTCCAATCTCACTGATAGGTATGCCACGACAGACCTCCAATCTCACTGATTGGTTTGTCACTGAAGACCTCCAATATCACTGATCGGTATGTCACTGGAAACCTCCAATCTCACTGATTGATATGCCACTGGACATTTCCAATCTCACTGATTGATATGTCACTGGAAACCTCCAATCTCACTGATTGATATGCCACTGGACATTTCCAATCTCACTGATTGATATGTCACTGGAAACCTCCAATCTCACTGATTGGTATGTCACTGGAAACCTCCAATCTCACTGATTGGTATGTCACTGGAAACCTCCAATCTCACTGATTGGTATGCCACTGGAGACCTCCAATCTCACTGATTGGTATGCCACTGGAGACCTCCAATCTCACGGATTGATATGTCACTGAAAACCTCCAATCTCACTGATTGATATGCCACTGGAGACCTCCAATCTCACTGATTGGTACGCCACTGGAGACCACCAATCTCACTGATTGGTATGCCACTGAAGACGTCCAATCTCACTGATTGATGTGCCACTGGAGACCTCCAATCTCACTGACTGGTATGCCACTGGAGACCTCCAATCTCACTGATTGGTATGTCACTGGAAACCTCCAATCTCACTGATTGGTATGCCACTGGAGACCTCCAATCTCACGGATTGATATGTCACTGGAAACCTCCAATCTCACTGATTGGTATGTCACTGGAAACCTCCAATCTCACTGATTGGTATGCCACTGGAGACCTCCAATCTCACTGATTAATATGTCACTGGAAACCTCCAATCTCACTGACTGGTATGCCACTGGAAACCTCCAATCTCACTGATTGGTATGTCACTGGAAACCTCCAATCTCACTGACTGGTATGCCACTGGAAACCTCCAATCTCACTGATTGGTATGTCACTGGAAACCTCCAATCTCACTGATTGGTATGCCACTGGAGACCTCCAATCTCACGGATTGATATGTCACTGGAAACCTCCAATCTCACTGATTGGTATGCCACTGGAGACCTCCAATCTCACGGATTAATATGTCACTGGAAACCTCCAATCTCGCTGATTAATATGTCACTGAAAACCTCCAATCTCACTGATTGATATGCCACTGGAGACCTCCAATCTCACTGATTGGTATGCCACTGGAGACCTCCAATCTCACGGATTGATATGTCACTGGAAACCTCCAATCTCACTGATTGGTATGCCACTGGAGACCTCCAATCTCACGGATTGATATGTCACTGGAAACCTCCAATCTCGCTGATTAATATGTCACTGAAAACCTCCAATCTCACTGATTGATATGCCACTGGAGACCTCCAATCTCACTGATTGGTATGCCACTGGAGACCACCAATCTCACTGATTGGTATGCCACTGAAGACCTCCAATCTCACTGATTGATGTGCCACTGGAGACCTCCAATCTCACTGACTGGTATGCCACTGGAGACCTCCAATCTCACTGATTGATATGCCACTGGAGACCTCCAATCTCACTGACTGGTATGCCACTGGAGACCTCCAATCTCACTGATTGATATGCCACTGGAGACCTTCAATCTCACTGATAGATATGCCACTGGAGACCTCCAATCTCACCGATTGGTATGCCACCGGAGACCTCCAATGTCACTGATTGGTATGCCACTGGAGACATCTATTCTCACTGATTGATATGCCACTGGAGACGAGGTGTGCGGATGATGTTGAATTTATCAACAAGGAAAAAGGTCCCCTCGATACATTTCTTCAAATGGCTGCGAAATAGCTCAAGGTGGTAAACCTCTTCCTGAATGAAGACGTGTACCTATCCGCATCATAGTAACATACGCCCACTCACATAGCTTCGCCGTTGAAGGACTCGATACGCGAGCGTAGCAGGAGGGCGAGATCGTGCGATAAGACGATGGACTATCTGACACCACAGAAATGAACAATGGTGGTCACCAGCTCACCACACCGTCATACACCACTCATCGGGGCACTGAGAAGTGGCGGAAGAGCAGAATCTTGGGTTCAATCTTCCGCATCTCTTCCTTTTATTGGAAGTCGCTGTGTAACAGGAAATATCACCTTCCAGTCTTTATGGAAGCCGTTGATTTGCGGATCTAAAATCCCCATGAAAGTCAAGATGCAAATACACGATGCTGCATCTGTTTCGAGAATGATATACATTTGCAATAGCTGTGCAGCTCCAAAAGTGATCTTGAACAATTTGATCCATGTCGCCACCAACAGCGAACTATGAACCTTGCCTGTTTTAGCTGTGCCCCGCCCACCTCTAGCTAAGCTCCACCCACACTTCGCCATGTTGGGAATCAATCGATCCTCGAATGCACTGATTCTCAATTTTCTGAAAACTGTATAGGTAATCCGTTGAATATTTTGTAACTAATCTGACTATGGCAGCAACAGCGTCTAGTCAAATTAGTTTAACAATATTCAACAGAATATTTAGTAAATAGTAAAGACATAAAATTCGTACAACAACGTATAGTCCGTCCTCAATTATGCGTTCGTGACGTACTTATCTACGCCATTCATGACGTCATATTTACGTCATTGTCTATGATGTCATTCTACACGTCACGTAGTTGATTATGATGGCTTATGATGGATGGATACAGTGGAAAGGCGCACTACAAATCATTGCTGGCCAGAAAATACGACTGCTCAGAAGGCGCTTGAATTCGTAATCGTAGGTACCAACAGGTATCAGGCACGTAAAGCACGCGCCAACATCAACCAGGTAAGTGGTTTGCGATCCGACTTCAAAGACTAGTCACGGGTTACTAAAGACGAGAAAGAAGCTAAAGAAGCGCAGGACACGCCAGCAGTGGACAAGCCACAGTGGAGAATATTGAAGAAAACGTGATTGCAGCTGTTAGAGGCGTTCACTTCTGCAGCCGCAGAACACAGTCACGTATCATGATCATGGAGATAATGTTATGGCAATGTATCCATCGGGATTGCCAATTTCAATGCAACCATAGTAATATTGTCAGAGTAACAATATAGATAATATCAATGTATCAATAGAGACATTGTCAATGTAAACATAGAGTTAATGCCAATGTAAACATAGAGATATTGTCAATGTAAACAAAGAGATATTGCCAATGCAAACATAGAGATAATGCCAATGTAACCATAGGGATGATGTTAATGTAACCTTAGAGATAATGTCAATATAACCCTAGAGATAATGTAGATGTAACTATAGAGATAAAGAGAATATAACCATAGAGATAATGGCAATGCAACCATTGAGACAGTGTCAATGTAAACATAGAGATAATGTCAATGTAGCTATAGAGATACTGTCAATGTAACCATAGAGATACTGAGAATGTAACCATAGGGATAATGTCAGTGCAACCATAGAGATAATGCCACTGTAACCATAGGGATAGTGTTAATCTAACCATAGAGATAATGTCAATGTAACCATAGAGATAATGCCAATGTAACTATAGAAATAATGTGAATGTCAGTGTCACCAAAGAGGCATCGACATATTGTAGATTTCAGTATAAACATGGCGATAAGTAATCCTTTAACACTGATATCAGCCAGAATCGGCTTCTGTAGTGGTCTTGAGAAATGTCCATTTGCAGACCAAAAGAGAACTAGTTTTGAAAATTTACCAATGAATTGATTGGATCTGTTGCCGAGCCACTCATTCCAGTCGTAAATTCTCAAGAACAGCCTTCTCTTGGTCTGCAAATGTACATTTTCTTCTAGAAATTTTAAATTTTCTTGAGCAAATCCGATGGTTAAAGGGTCGACGCACACTATTATAATTACTTCGAAGATTTCTTCTTTCTTTCTTCTTTCTCCATTTTTATTCTAGGTTAAAAATTTGCCCCGTTTCTCCACCAAGAGATTTTATCCGATTAACTGCAAACTTTGTCAACTTCTAGTACCCACGGACTTGCTTGTGCCTTATTTGATGTACAAATAAATTCTTTCTAAATTTCTTTCAGGCTTTCTAAATACCAACCTTTCCTTGGACAAAATGTTCCATAGGAAATCTATGGAGAATATCAATATTAATTTTCGAACTGTGACTACATCTAGAGTTGTGACCGAAACCCCACCCTACATGGCAAGGATGTTACCCACAGGGTCGCAAAGGTTGTCCTTTCGTTTTGTGGTCAACAGCCAAATGTCAAGGTTATCTCATATGGTCAAAATTATCCTTTCTGACAGAAATGAACCACATTGACCCCAGAGGTTCATATCCAATGGAAATTGAGAGGATGCCATTGCATAAATCTGTTAAGCGTGTTGCGAGGTGACCTCAAGAAAGCTGGTCTCGATACACTCAGATCAAGCATGGACGTGAGGAAGAAAACTCTTAGCTGAAGACAAGACACAGCGGTCAAAAGCGAAGAAGGACTGATTGTGGCTGTTGAATGTTTCTAATAGTACAGTCACAGAATACAGTGATCATACAATGAGCATATTATATGATACCACATCGCCCATCTTGGTGACAAGGTACCCCGTTTTGGCAGGAAGTACTATTTTTCCATTTTATTTTTCAAAATGCCCGCCATACTTTCCTCTTGATTGAGTTAGCATTTTGGTTTCTTTCTCGGTCTTAGATTGACTTGATGTGGTACCAAATTTTAATGTTAATCCAGCAAATACTTTTCAAGGAATCAACACACGTGTCATGCG
>CM067359.1:100645721-100693319 GCA_034401795.1 Chaetoderma sp. LZ-2023a | reverse complement strand
GCATGACACGTGTGTTGCTCTCTCGTTCTCGCTTGCTCTCTTGCTCGTGCTCTCTAGCTCGCGCTCTCTCGCTCGCATTCTCTAGCACACTCTCTCTTGTGATCTCTGCCCCTCACTCTCTCTCTCTCTCTCTCTCTCTCTCGCTCTTTCTCTCTCCTCACCTCTCGCCCACCCTCTAGCTCTTTCTCGCTCTCTCTCTCTCTCTCTCACTCCTTCTCCCTCTCCCTCTCATCCTCACTCACCCCATCTCTCTCTCTCTCTCTCACTCGCTCTCGTGTGCTCCCACACTCACGCTCTCTTTCGCTTTCTCTCTCTCTCTCTCTCTCTCCTCTCTCTCTCTCTCTCTCTCTCCTTCTCCCTCTCCCTCTCCATCTCACTCCACCCATCTCTCTCTCTCTCTCACTCGCTCTCGTGTGCTCCCACACTCACGCTCTCTTTCGCTTTCTCTCTCCCTCCTTCTCCTTCTCCCTCTCCATCTCGCTCCACCCATCTCTCTCTCTCTCTCTCTCTCTCCCCTCCCTCTCTCTCTCTCTCTCTCTCTCTCTCTCTCTCTCTCGGTGGTCAGGGAGTCGGGGAGGGGGTTAGCGCCGGTGTCAATTGTGGTAAACGAGAACTAAATAATCTAATTTGACCCTCACAAGATTTGAGTTTTGCACATGCAGACCAGATGTTACAAAATTCTTCACGATCTAAGAGCTATTCTGTAGAATATTTCAAAACACCTTCTTTTGGAAGGCACCCAGTTAAATCAGTGAATTGGACCCCTGGATTTCATAGCAGAATGTGTGAATGAAGCACAGAATTCAAGTAAACTCCTACATGTTAAATTTCCCTCTAGATACTAATAAAGTGATCAATTTCTAGCTATGCCCCGCGGCAATATACCTTTCCACTTTATTCACCCATCATATGACGTGCAATAGGCCATCCCACGGCCTCAGGCAGTCGACACAGATGATGATGATGATGATGATGATGATGATGATGATGATGAATGATGATGATGACGTCATGAATGGCGTAGATAAGTACGTCACGGACGCATATTTGAAGACGGGACTGTGATTTGTTGCACGAAATTAAATGAATGTCGTTACTATTTAATAAATATTCCGTAAATAAATAAATAAATATTCAGTGCCCAGTCAAATTAGTTACAAAATATTTAACAGCTTACCTGTAGACTTTTCAAGAAACTGATAGTTAGGACATTCGGGGATCGATGAATCCCAACACGGCGAAGTGTGGGAGGAGCACAGCTAAAGATGGGCGGGGGCATGTCAAAAACTGGAAAAGTCCATTCTAGCTAAGTTCCGCCACATTTTTGTGCCTATGGTACAGCTATCACTCAAATTAGTTTCGAAATATCCAACAGAATGTTTGCGAAATTTATAAAAGACGTACATTAGTGACGGAATTCACGATTTTCATGACCGATTCATGTCATTATTAGGGGCTGTAACGAACATTCGTTGGTTCGGAAAATCGCAAACCAAGCGAAGACGAACCATCGGTTCGGTTCGCTTGCATGGGATTTGTGTGGTTCGTGAACCATACGTAAACTAAACCTTCACAGATGAATTCCCATATCTAATTTTAGGAAACCATAAAGGAAAACTGTTGAATATTTTGAAATTAATTTGACTAGAAGCTGTTGCTGCCTTGGGCATCAACAGCTACTAGTCAAATTAATTCCAAAATTTCAGCAGAGTAAGTTTTATATCATAAAGAATTGACTTTTTCAGGGATTTTGTCTGTGAAAGGCTAATAGACAAGCAATCTCTGAATGTCCTCTAAGTGTGATTTACGAATATGACCATGAACGGAACTTAGCTGGCTATGAATCTTATATTATTTTCTAACATTTATTGTTAGAACTTGTCATTTGTGTTTTCTACCATTTAGCCAGTAAAGCCACCTGCCTTTAAATGTTATTTTCTGTTAGGAGTAATTTCTCGCATAGAATAGCACATTAAAAAGGTTCGTGAACCAGTTCGTGGTTCGGACATCTGTATCGGGAACCGGTCCTAGTCACTATGATTGGGATGCCTTCGAACTAGTAACGTAATTGATTATGATGTCAGATACGTGAGTGACAGAACGGATCCCTCCATTAAGGAGAGCGGCGTGCACCTGTTAACTGTCTCACTGATGCAAGCCACCAGACATGAATTCCAATGAGCAAAATCTCTTGACTTGCTGAATATTTTGAAAACAATTTGACTGACAGTTGTTGATGACATAGTCACCAACAACTTTCACTCAAATTGTTTTCAAAATACTTACCAGGTCCAAAGATATAACCACTGGAATATGTCGTCTGTAAAGACTTAGCAGTCAGATGATTAAGAAGGCGAGCAGAAATATACCATAGTTTATCTCGTTACTGGTTGGACAAATTAACGAATGAGTTACGGTAAAGGCTGGCACTGTGGACTTTGTTTTAAAACCTTATGTTCATTCGACCAGATCTCAGTTAGAAATCATCCTACATCCAATATGGCCACCAGGCTCCAGTGGACATGTTGAACATCTTTTTCTGGATGAGAACTCCGTTACCGTGTATGGGGTCTGTTTGGAACGTCATAGGCTTATTTGACTAGATATGCGGAAGAAACTTAATTGGATCGATGGTAATAGGAAACCCAGCATGGCCACCAGGGACATGTGATCACTTTGAAAATAGATTTCAGAATAATATCTCTGCATCTGTTTGCGCTATTATTTTGAAATTTCATAGGTAGCACGACTTCAGTGTATGAAAGAAACACACGGAGAGCAACGATAATCTGAATCCAATATGGCTGATAGAGACCAGCGGCCATCATTAAGACGTCAGTTTACGACGAATGCTATCATTTGTTAGACCGGATTCAAACATCAACAGATTATTGGAGTATTTATATGGAAGAAACCTTTCGAAATCAATTGTTACAATTACAAGTAGTGATGAGGCACACATAGTGATGGGGAACATGTAGTGATGATGCACAAGTAGTGATTCAACAGATGTAGTGAAGAGGCACAGGTAGTGATGATGCGCAAGTAGTGATGAGGCACAAGTAGTGATGAGGCACAAGTAGTAGTGATGAGGCATAAGTAGTGATGAAGCCCAAGTAGTGATGATACACAAGTAGTGATGAGACACATGTGGTGATGAGGCACAGGTAGAGTGATGCGCAAGTAGTGATGAAGCACAAATAGTGATGCGGCACAAGCATGTGATGAGGCACGACTAGTGATTCAACAGATTTAGTGAAGAGGCACAGGTAGTGATGAGGCACAAGTAGTGATGAGGCACAGGCAGTGATGAGACACATGTAGCGATGCATAGATTTGGGCACAAGTAGTGATGATACACAAGTAGTGATGAGGCAAAAGTAGTGATTCAACAGATGTAGTGAAGAGGCACAGGTAGTGATGATGCGCAAGTAGTGATGAGGCACAGGCAGTGATGAGACACATGTAGCGATGCATAGATTTGGGCACAAGTAGTGATGATACACAAGTAGTGATGAGGCAAAAGTAGTGATTCAACAGATGTAGTGAAGAGGCACAGGTAGTGATGATGCGCAAGTAGTGATGAGGCACTGGCAGCGATGAGGCACAAGTAGTAGTGATGGGGCACAAGCAGTAGTGATGGGGCACAAGTAGTGCTGAGGCACAAGTAGTGATGCGGCACACGTAGTGATGAGGCACAAGTAGTAGAGATGTGGCACAAGTAGTGATGAGGCACAAGTAGTGATGATGCGCAAGTAGTGATGAGGCACTGGTAGTGATGAGGCACAAGTAGTAGTGATGAGGCACAAGTAGTGATGCGGCACAAGTAGTGATGAGGCACAAGTGGTAGAGATGTGGCACACGTAGTGATGAGGCACAAGTAGTGAAGAGGTACAGGCAGTGATGAGGCACAAGTAGTGATGGGGCACAAGTAGTGATGAGGCACAGGCAGTGATGAGGTACAAATAGTGATGCAGCACAGGCATAGATTTGGCACAAGTAGTAATGATACACAAGTAGTGATATTGAACAAGTAGTGATGATGCACAGGTAGTGATGATGCTCAGGTAGTGATGAGGCACAAGTAGTGATGAAGCAAAAGTAGTGATGAGGCACAAGTAGTGATGATTCAAAGTAGTGATGATACACAAGTAGTGATGGGGCTCAAGTAGTGATGAGGCACAAGTAGTGATGAGGCACAAGTAGTGAAGAGGCACAAGTAGTGATGAGGCACATGTAGTGATGATGCACAAGTAGTGATGATGCTCATGTAGTGATGATGCGCAAGCAGTGATGAAGCACAAGTAGTGATGAGACACACGTAGTGAAGAGGCACAAGTAGTGATGAGGCACAGGGCATAGATTTAGCACAAGTACTGATGAGGTACAGGTAGTGATGAGGCACACATAGTGATGAGATACACGTAGTGATGATGCGCAAGTAGTGATGAGGCACAAGCATAGATTTGGGCACAAGTAGTGATGATACACAAGTAGTGATGATGCACAAGTAGTGATGAAGCCCAAGTAGTGGTGAGGCACACGTAGTTATGAGGCACAAGTAGTGGTGACGCACAAGTAATGATGAGGCACAAGTAGTGATGAAGCACAAGTAGTGATGAGGCACATGCAGTGATGAAGCACAAGTAGTGATGCGGCACAGGCATAGATTTGGCACAAGTAGTGATGAGGCACAAGTAGTGATGAGGCACAAGTAGTGATGAGGCACAAGTAGTGATGATGCACAAGTAGTGATGAGGCACATGCAGTGATGAAGCACAAGTAGTGATGCGGCACAGGCATAGATTTGGCACAAGTAGTGATGAGGCTCAAGTAGTGATGAGGCTCAAGTAGTGATGATGCACTAGTAGTGATGAAGCACAGGCAGTGATGAGGCTCAAGTAGTGATGAGGCACAAGTAGTGATGAGGCACAAGTGGTGATGAGGCACAAGCAGTGATGAGGTACAAGTAGTGATGAGGCACACATAGTGATGAGATACACGTAGTGATGATGCGCAAGTAGTGATGATGCGCAAGTAGTGATGAGGCACTGGTAGTGATGAAGCCCAAGTAGTGGTGAGGCACTGGTAGTGATGAAGCCCAAGTAGTGGTGAGGCACACGTAGTTATGAGGCACAAGTAGTGATGAGGCACAAGTAATGATGAGGCACAAGTAGTGATGAAGCACAAGTAGTGATGAGGCACATGCAGTGATGAAGCACAAGTAGTGATGCGGCACAGGCATAGATTTGGCACAAGTAGTGATGAGGCACAAGTAGTGATGAGGCACAAGTAGTGATAAGGCACAAGTAGTGATGAGGCACAAGTAGTGATGAGGCACAAGTAGTGATGATGCACAAGTAGTGATGATGCACTAGTAGTGATGAGGCACAGGCAGTGATGAGGCTCAAGTAGTGATGAGGCATAAGTAGTGATGAGGCACAAGTGGTGATGAGGCACAAGTGGTGATGAGGCACAAGTAGTGATGAGGCACAAGTAGTAATGATGCACAAGTAGTGATGAGGCACAAGTAGTGATGAGGCACAGGCAGTGATGAGGCACAAGTAGTGATGGGGCACAGGCATAGATTTGGGTACAAGTAGTGATGATACAGAAGTAGTGATTATGCACAAGTAGTGATGAAGCACAAGTAGTGATGAGGCACATGCAGTGATGAAGCACAAGTAGTGATGCGGCACAGGCATAGATTTGGCACAAGTAGTGATGAGGCACAAATAGTGATGAGGCACAAGTAGTGATGAGGCACAAGTAGTGATGATGCACAAGTAGTGATGAGGCACATGCAGTGATGAAGCACAAGTAGTGATGCGGCACAGGCATAGATTTGGCACAAGTAGTGATGAGGCTCAAGTAGTGATGAGGCTCAAGTAGTGATGATGCACTAGTAGTGATGAAGCACAGGCAGTGATGAGGCTCAAGTAGTGATGAGGCACAAGTAGTGATGAGGCACAAGTGGTGATGAGGCACAAGCAGTGATGAGGTACAAGTAGTGATGAGGCACACATAGTGATGAGATACACGTAGTGATGATGCGCAAGTAGTGATGATGCGCAAGTAGTGATGAGGCACTGGTAGTGATGAAGCCCAAGTAGTGGTGAGGCACTGGTAGTGATGAAGCCCAAGTAGTGGTGAGGCACACGTAGTTATGAGGCACAAGTAGTGATGAGGCACAAGTAATGATGAGGCACAAGTAGTGATGAAGCACAAGTAGTGATGAGGCACATGCAGTGATGAAGCACAAGTAGTGATGCGGCACAGGCATAGATTTGGCACAAGTAGTGATGAGGCACAAGTAGTGATGAGGCACAAGTAGTGATAAGGCACAAGTAGTGATGAGGCACAAGTAGTGATGAGGCACAAGTAGTGATGATGCACAAGTAGTGATGATGCACTAGTAGTGATGAGGCACAGGCAGTGATGAGGCTCAAGTAGTGATGAGGCATAAGTAGTGATGAGGCACAAGTGGTGATGAGGCACAAGTGGTGATGAGGCACTAGTAGTGATGAGGCACAAGTAGTAATGATGCACAAGTAGTGATGAGGCACAAGTAGTGATGAGGCACAGGCAGTGATGAGGCACAAGTAGTGATGGGGCACAGGCATAGATTTGGGTACAAGTAGTGATGATACAGAAGTAGTGATTATGCACAAGTAGTGATGAAGCACAAGTAGTGATGAGGCACATGCAGTGATGAAGCACAAGTAGTGATGCGGCACAGGCATAGATTTGGCACAAGTAGTGATGAGGCACAAGTAGTGATGAGGCACAAGTAGTGATAAGGCACAAGTAGTGATGAGGCACAAGTAGTGATGAGGCACAAGTAGTGATGATGCACAAGTAGTGATGATGCACTAGTAGTGATGAGGCACAGGCAGTGATGAGGCTCAAGTAGTGATGAGGCATAAGTAGTGATGAGGCACAAGTGGTGATGAGGCACAAGTGGTGATGAGGCACAAGTAGTGATGAGGCACAAGTAGTAATGATGCACAAGTAGTGATGAGGCACAAGTAGTGATGAGGCACAGGCAGTGATGAGGCACAAGTAGTGATGGGGCACAGGCATAGATTTGGGTACAAGTAGTGATGATACAGAAGTAGTGATTATGCACAAGTAGTGATGAAGCACAAGTAGTGATGAGGCACATGCAGTGATGAAGCACAAGTAGTGATGCGGCACAGGCATAGATTTGGCACAAGTAGTGATGAGGCACAAATAGTGATGAGGCACAAGTAGTGATGAGGCACAAGTAGTGATGATGCACAAGTAGTGATGAGGCACATGCAGTGATGAAGCACAAGTAGTGATGCGGCACAGGCATAGATTTGGCACAAGTAGTGATGAGGCTCAAGTAGTGATGAGGCTCAAGTAGTGATGATGCACTAGTAGTGATGAAGCACAGGCAGTGATGAGGCTCAAGTAGTGATGAGGCACAAGTAGTGATGAGGCACAAGTGGTGATGAGGCACAAGCAGTGATGAGGTACAAGTAGTGATGAGGCACACATA
Source organism: Chaetoderma sp. LZ-2023a (assembly GCA_034401795.1). Lineage (NCBI taxonomy): Eukaryota > Metazoa > Mollusca > Caudofoveata > Chaetodermatida > Chaetodermatidae > Chaetoderma > Chaetoderma sp. LZ-2023a. Next base: position 100,685,794 of record CM067359.1, on the reverse strand, counting down.
GTGATGAGATACACGTAGTGATGATGCGCAAGTAGTGATGATGCGCAAGTAGTGATGAGGCACTGGTAGTGATGAAGCCCAAGTAGTGGTGAGGCACTGGTAGTGATGAAGCCCAAGTAGTGGTGAGGCACACGTAGTTATGAGGCACAAGTAGTGATGAGGCACAAGTAATGATGAGGCACAAGTAGTGATGAAGCACAAGTAGTGATGAGGCACATGCAGTGATGAAGCACAAGTAGTGATGCGGCACAGGCATAGATTTGGCACAAGTAGTGATGAGGCACAAGTAGTGATGAGGCACAAGTAGTGATAAGGCACAAGTAGTGATGAGGCACAAGTAGTGATGAGGCACAAGTAGTGATGATGCACAAGTAGTGATGATGCACTAGTAGTGATGAGGCACAGGCAGTGATGAGGCTCAAGTAGTGATGAGGCATAAGTAGTGATGAGGCACAAGTGGTGATGAGGCACAAGTGGTGATGAGGCACTAGTAGTGATGAGGCACAAGTAGTAATGATGCACAAGTAGTGATGAGGCACAAGTAGTGATGAGGCACAGGCAGTGATGAGGCACAAGTAGTGATGGGGCACAGGCATAGATTTGGGTACAAGTAGTGATGATACAGAAGTAGTGATTATGCACAAGTAGTGATGAAGCACAAGTAGTGATGAGGCACATGCAGTGATGAAGCACAAGTAGTGATGCGGCACAGGCATAGATTTGGCACAAGTAGTGATGAGGCACAAATAGTGATGAGGCACAAGTAGTGATGAGGCACAAGTAGTGATGATGCACAAGTAGTGATGAGGCACATGCAGTGATGAAGCACAAGTAGTGATGCGGCACAGGCATAGATTTGGCACAAGTAGTGATGAGGCTCAAGTAGTGATGAGGCTCAAGTAGTGATGATGCACTAGTAGTGATGAGGCACAGGCAGTGATGAGGCTCAAGTAGTGATGAGGCACAAGTAGTGATGAGGCACAAGTGGTGATGAGGCACAAGCAGTGATGAGGTACAAGTAGTGATGAGGCACACATAGTGATGAGATACACGTAGTGATGATGCGCAAGTAGTGATGATGCGCAAGTAGTGATGAGGCACTGGTAGTGATGAAGCCCAAGTAGTGGTGAGGCACTGGTAGTGATGAAGCCCAAGTAGTGGTGAGGCACACGTAGTTATGAGGCACAAGTAGTGATGAGGCACAAGTAATGATGAGGCACAAGTAGTGATGAAGCACAAGTAGTGATGAGGCACATGCAGTGATGAAGCACAAGTAGTGATGCGGCACAGGCATAGATTTGGCACAAGTAGTGATGAGGCACAAGTAGTGATGAGGCACAAGTAGTGATAAGGCATAAGTAGTGAGGAGGCACAAGTAGTGATGAGGCACAAGTAGTGATGATGCACAAGTAGTGATGATGCACTAGTAGTGATGAGGCACAGGCAGTGATGAGGCTCAAGTAGTGATGAGGCATAAGTAGTGATGAGGCACAAGTGGTGATGAGGCACAAGTGGTGATGAGGCACTAGTAGTGATGAGGCACAAGTAGTAATGATGCACAAGTAGTGATGAGGCACAAGTAGTGATGAGGCACAGGCAGTGATGAGGCACAAGTAGTGATGGGGCACAGGCATAGATTTGGGTACAAGTAGTGATGATACAGAAGTAGTGATTATGCACAAGTAGTAGTGTCGGAATTAAAATGATACCACCTCCCTCAACTGGCCGCCGTTTGGCGATCCGTGGCCCCACCGCCCTCTCAATCCCTGGGGCATAGGTTGTTGAGACATGTGGTTGGTGTATGCCTCTAGATGGAGGCCCCCAGGGTTGTTGAGACAGGTGCTTGGTGTCTGCCTCTAGATGGAGGCCCCCCAGGGATTGAGAGGGCGGTGGGGGCCACCACGGATCGCCGAACGGCGGCCAGTTGAGGGAGGTAGTATCATTTTAATTCAGACACTACTACTACCACACATAATAGGGTCTGAACGCCCATTTAGGGACAAGCCTCCACAGTGATATACACCACTGATCGCCTTGTGATCAACCACACTAGAAGGGCCAGCCTCTCTCTCTCTCTCTCTCTCTCTCTCTCTCTCTCTCTCTCTCTCTCTCTCTCTATTCTGTGAGGGGTCAGACAAACACGTGGTCTCTGCCAGCGTCGCATCGGCATGATGGGACCACCAATAGTGTCTTCCATCTACCTTAACAACGCTCACCTGGTAGGATGCTAAAGTGATTAGCATTTGCACCACGGCAGACTCTGGCTTGTTCACATGTTATGCAGAGAATCTGGTGCTGAGCAGGGGTCTCCAGCAAACAACCATATAGAAGTGGCAGACAGACTCGATCTCTTCACGTGGGTGAAAGTGGTCGTAAATGTTTCTCCGCAAGGGGTCGACCAAGGATTGTACTGGGGGTCATCCCGGAAGTGGGCCCACTTGACATCCAATATAATGGCCGTCTCAGCGCCCTGTGCCACTGCTGTAGACGCCAGCACGAGCAGTATGATGAGAATCATGGCTATATATGAAGAGTTAAACTGAACAGAGTGAACCCCTCAAGAAATATCTGTGCCAGATCGAGCCCTGTTCCATCCGGATCGATAGTGATCTTCATCCCCTCAGGGGCAGGGGCTAGCTGCTTTACTCTGCCATCGGCTAAGAAACGTAGCTCTAGGACTATATGAGTCATTTGCGGGCTAGTGAGTCCAACTCGCTGAAGCAGTTTAACAGCACCCTTGGCTTTGGAGACATGTGACACACCATCTACCCATAGGATGCCCTCCTGGAGGTTAACAGCTTCTTCTGGTCCATCGAATGGACGACGCAGCAGGAGCTTTCCACCTGTAACCCCGATCCGGTGACCCACCCTCGTCAGGGAGACACCTTCACCTATGTAGGTGAGGAAGGATGATCCCGGATTGTAGAGCTTGCGAACTGTCCCTTCCCTTTTCACAACAGTGGAGAGGGGAGCAACCTCTATGTCAATGACTGCGGGAGGCCTATATAGTGGCAACCATGTTTGCCAGTCACCACCAGGTCCAGCGCGGTACCACACTTCATTCTTCTCAAAAATGAACTGCAGGCTTTTTGCCAGGGGCAATAGCAGACCATCATGGGTCATCGGCGGGGCACCGCTTGAATAGGGGTTGACCAGATGAAAGCTGAGGTCGTTATTTAGGGTGTTGATGTCTGCCACTTCTGTATCCGAGAGCTCAATCAATGGCTCGAGGATATACTTCCTCTTCGGGAAATCGTACCGAAACACGATCTTGTGGGCATCTATGTTGTGAGCCAGGCGCTACTTCGATAAATCCTTGAGGTCTGTGAGCAGCTCCAACCCATCACCACCAATGGGGTGGAGGGAGAATGCCTTTGAGTTTGCTTCGTACTGTAGGGCGAATGACTTGCCATCGCTCTCTTCTACCTTGGCAGCATCAACTGCGTACACATCTGCCAGGTCAGCAAGACCAGTCGAGTGAGCAAATATGGTTTCCATAGCATGCTATAGGAGGGGTTTAAACAGGAGATATAACCATGCCGATTGTCCGACTGCTGCTCTCAGGTGGTGAGAACATAATATCATCCTCTCTAGAGGGGAGACGGGTGGTACAGTACCATGTAGAATGGGTGCTCTTCGAGGTGCCCCAGCAGGGCACAACATACATACACGCCGTAGTCTTACATCAACCTCCGGGCAGTGCACACAGCAGCTCACTGGTAGAAGTCGGCCGGGACATGATAGAGTATCTCCCAGGTGCCAACAGCAACCTATGGAAAGCTATCAGTCCTAGCCTGTTCACACATGTAAATCACCTGTTTGACAGCCCCTCCATTAACATATGTGTCAGCACGGATGGGATATCGGACACCCATTTAGAGTTTACACTCTTATTACTCATTGACCTGATATCAGACAACATGATATCACACCAGGAATATCTGACCTTTGCCGAGATGATGAACCTGATAGAGGTTTGCCCAAAGGCACAGCAACATATCTGTCAACAAGAAGGAGAGCGACTACAGCGGGAGAGCTGGTATCAACAGGCTACCGGCATTGCAAGGAGGCGAAGGAACAGTGAAGGTTCCCGATACTGGCAGGCCCTCCTGGAGGAGAGTAAGCGGGATGTAGGAGTCTTGACAGACGATAATGAGCCAGATGTCTTCACATACGACGATGAGCCAGATGTCTACGACGATGTCGTAGACGAGGATGGGCCAGATGTCATACAGTGGGAAGAGGAGATAGCACAGTAGTGTAAGACCAAGAAAGCCATCCAGTGGCGGACCTACTATCTTGGTCATAAGGTGACGTTCCAGATGTCACGTCTCAGAAAGCTACTGGCATCCGACATAGCACTGGATGCCCACTGTCTAAGGGACGTCTGTCTCGACACCAGCAAGCTGGTATGCTTCGCCAGGCTCTCTAAAATGAACCCTTCTATGACTCATGAGCAGATTCTGCAGGCGATGCAGGCTTAATCTCCCGGTATACTATAGCAAAATCAGAGTGGTGGAAGCACCTAGAAATATACCTCTCCCTGATGGCTGGGGGGGGGGGCGGTACCATCCACGGCTGGCAACTCCAGCAGATAGATACCATCAGGCAGAATCTCGTCCATGAGGCAGAAAAGTACAGCAGAATGTGCAGGCAATATAAGACAGCCTACAACGTCCTCGTGCGTACAACCACTGCTGTGGGTGTGATTGGAGCCAGTGCTGGTGTAGCAGCTGTGGCCACTCTCACTACAGGTGTGGGTGCCATCGTCGCTTCCCCGCTGGGTGGCGTGACACTAGCTGCCACTGTCTTGGCCACGCGCTTGGGGGTTGGGCAGCAGCAGATCACAAGGAGGCTGGAGAAGCATGCTAAGTACGTGACACTGGCAGAGAGTATGCTACGGACTATCGACGAGTCTGTCAGCAAAGCTCTCGAGGATGGCCAGGTCACCGATGAAGAGTACCACCATATATTGAAGGTCCAAGCCCTGTACCGCACGGAGAAACCTAAAATGCGACAGCAATACTTCAATGGCTCCAACCGCCCCTCCTGGGTACACCATTGACTGGCCTGAGAGGTCTACTGGATGATATACCAGAGCTAACACTGTTCTCCATCACAGTGGATGGACGGTCCTGAACCAGCTATGAATCAGCAACGGTGTGACGAATCCTCCATGAGCTGGATGCAAACCTCCCTGATACAAACGACTTCGACCCACAGCTCAACAGTCATAGCATCTCAAGCGACCGGCAGACTACAGAGAGAGTTCAGCGCTCACCCAGACTATCGGTGGCTTGGTGGTGACAACAGCGGTCTAGGGGTTATGTACGGTGACCGGAGACGTGACTACTCAGGATTCCATTATCGAACAACCCGACGAGTAGGCCATCGGAAGACAGCGACATTCTCGTTCTATCCAGACTCCGACCCTGGAGCACTGGTGCAAAATATGCACATCACTGGCTTGCGGCAGGACTATCCAGATGTGTGGAAGTACTTTGTCCCACACACCACCTCATGCCTCACACCAGCAGGGATCGTTCGGATCAACCAGTCCCTGGAAGAACTGTGCTACTGCCTCCTTACAGCACAGACCCAGCTGCGGCATTCCATAGATGGTGTCGGCGGAGCAGAGGTCCAGGCCATGTTCATCAGTCTCGTTGTGGATATGATCATCGTGGCAGATCCCAGTAGTCTTATTGCTAAGTTCCAGCAGGTGTTGCAGAAGGCCCGTCACAAACTTGACTTTGCTATTTCACCACACCTACGGTTGATTCCGAGCAGCATGATCATGAACATCGAGGACCTCCAAGTCAGGGGCTATAACAACATGATAGTTGAGGGGAGTTCCCACTGTGTCCACTTCGACTTCAACACTGACATCAACACACCTATGCGTAGTACAGGCCATACGGTCATTCCGACCCTGACACTGCAGCCGGTCGACACGGCAGCTCCAGGCATTCCGACCCCGACACTGCCGCCAGTCGACATGACACTGCCTCCCGTGGCAGCACTATGAGTGTTGTCAGGCCTAGCTATAGTGGCGCTCAGGATCAGCCTACTCCGCCGCTAGCAAATCAGCTATAAGACTATCCTGACTTTCTACAGTAGCAGTGGGGACCACGGTGAGACACTGAACCAGCTTGGCATGCCCTACAGCCCCTATACACGCTGCCAACATGCACATCCAAGGGCTGAAGGGTTCTGCAGTGCATCCATTTTCCAGCTTGTAGTATCGCACAGCCTTGTTCAGCTCTGAGTCCGATGACGCCATGGCGGTCTGCAACTGCTGGAACACATCTGACAGATACTCCCGATCCTTGTGGAAACCTTTAGCTTGCAGGAGCTGCTTGGCGTTACTCCCGCCCATGATAAGGTATTCGAGGAAGCAGATCTGTCCCTTACCAAATCCTAGATAGAGCTTCACAGCTGTCAGCTCCTCTGTCAGCCCAGCACCGGAGAGCTGAGTGAGCTCATCTGGTGTCTTCTTCTTGTAGTCATTCAACTCCCTCCAGAGGACATCATAGTACTTCTCCAATAGCGTGAGCCCGGACATGTTTAACATGTCTCAATAGAGTGATAAATATTCCTGAGTACCAACATGGCCACCTGGCGGACTGGGAAGATCTTATTAGCTCTCTCGACAGGGGACGCAGACGTTTAACCGCATTGTATACTCAGTGCTTAAACAATGACGTCAACGGTACAGATAGTGAAGCAACTGCCCGAGAGCTAGGTGAGTCTTCAGAAGGTGGAGAACCTGTTGTGAACCAAGACACAGAAGTTACTGACCAAAGCAAAACCTCTGGCAGTCCATGTCGCCAGTAACATGGCGGCGAATGTGGCCGTGGTGAAGATGACTGGTGGAAATGAGGATCTTCCTGCCGCCACTGTGGCTGTCCTCGCTACAGTGGTGAGTGAGGTGGCCTGGCACTGTCTCGGAATAACTCACCCCATCCCAAAGATCGCCCTCAGTGGTGCCTCCTACATTGTTGCCGCCAAGATCATGGGTGAACGTGTTACACTAATGGAGGCCGCTGTTCTAGGGCTAGCAACGAGTGCAATGGCTGAGATCATCGGCGCCTACATTGAAAACCTTTGAATAGTGAGAGATGGATCACGAGACCCCTGCAGCATATGAGGCATGCCGTGCCAGAGAGTGGTGTGTAGCCCATAGTCGAGCACGCGGACTGAGGATTGCCAATGCCTGGGAATGGTGGACCACCCACAAGGCGTGCCCCTGCAGAGAGAGCCAGTACCATGAGCACTGCTACCTATTCCCTTGGCCGACTGTGTGGTCCTCCTATGCCCAACTATTTCACTGGGGGTATGACTAGTAGGTTTAAGCCGTTTTTATATAGCACTATGACTGTCACTCACAGACCTAGAAAGCAAAGAGCTAGGTGATCTTGCTCACTTGGGCGAGGCACGCCTCGGTTCAGAGGACACTTTTGCCCCTATCTCCTTCCTAGACTTCGATGAGAAGGGAGACCCGCAGGGGATCCGAGGTACCATCCCAGCCCGAGATCTCATCGGGAACACTGATATGGTAGGACAATCGGCCATTAACAAGGCCAAGACTGTATACAAGGGGATGGGCATCAAGGAGAGGGCGACAATGCTCGGTATGCTCGGAGTCGATGACGCTGGAGCCATCAAGGTTTGCACAGGACCTAGTTAAAGATCTCCTGGTACCACGGAGCTCATTCAGACAGGATGGAGAGAATCTCAAGATAGGCACCCTCGGCCTGAGCAATATCACTGTCGATGGCCAAAAAAGGTGCTACCACCAGCCTCCCGCCACCAGAGGTGAAGAAGTCAAGGTTCTTTGTTTTGCCGTTTAAGCCCACAGGATAGTCATGGCTTCCCGTGCATGTATCATACAGATACTGGATGTACTAGACACTGTGGGTCCTGACACAGGCCCTCTACGCTATCTTCTCAGCTGCTGCTGGGATTTCATGCTTGATGCCTCCATTGCATCCTTCGTATCCGCCGGAGGTGCAGGATTCTCCGCTCTGCAGGCAAAAGAGCTGGTGCAGGAAGTACTGCCGTTTAGTCTCCCAGATATAGACGAGGCTACCGCCGACCAAGTGCTAACCATCCTCCGCACGCATGTCTGTACCATTCGACAGTAGGCCAGCCGATGCTGGCCAGGTGGTGCTGATCATTGCCCCATCAGGACATGGGAAAAACATCTTGCTGCGGGCTCTCCTGGCCGAACATCTACACTCTCAATACATCCTTCTGGTGTCTGACTCCGCCGCTGAGGCAGTTTACAGTAATGATCAATGGTACAATGACCCAATCACCAAGATGCAGAACCTGCAAGCACTGATGGAGAAGCTGCTGGCAGCCCGACTGACAGAACCACTTGTTCTAGTTATCGATGACCCTGCAATGTACCAGAAGACAGTCACCTACCTCAGCAACATCACCGGGCGCATCCGGCACACAAAGATAACTGTCTTCATCCTCTTTCAGAAGTACACCCACACGATCTCACCGGATATCCGCCACAATGCCCGGTTGCTATACTTCAGCTCCAAGTGTGGACGTGCCCTGCTCGAGACCATATATGACAGCCTAACCCTCAAGGAAACCAAAGGGGACTTTATCGCAGGTGTACAGAGGGCAGCTGGTCTGTACCGCTTCATCTTCAGCAACAAGGAGACAGGTGAGCTGTCACATTTCAAGCCATCTCTGGAAAAGGCGCAGACATTCACCTGCAAGCTGAATCCAGCCAGGAATCTAGCCTGCTCTACGTGTCATCGCTGACAGCCTGTCACAGCTGCCGCAACTTGTTTTTCATTCATCAGAAGGCTGAGGAACTTCGTCGGCCATCTCTGCTACTTCGTCAGATGCTTGAGGACCTTCGTCAGAAGCTTGAGGAACTTCGTCAGAAGCTACTTCGTCAGTTGCGTACTGTTGCTCAAACTCTAGCCACTGAGGGTCCTTGTCCGGGACTCTCTTCATCTGGAACATCTCACGGTAGACCCACTTTAGCCAAACGTGCTTAGCATCTGACTTGCGAGGGGATTTGAGGAGGTAGTCCTGGTAGTTATCTGGGAATTTACTGGCCAATCTCCTGCGCCCTCTTTCGTTGAAGATGTGCTCAACAGCCTCCTTGTGGCCAACCGTGAACCCCTCCTGAGTACCTTCTGCATGCCCTGTGTCGGGGCTCTCCGCTACAGCGGCACAGGCCTCCTCCCTGAAGTAGTTATTTGCTCCAGACTGGAGGTTATCCAGCATCTCTCGCTCTTCCTGGCTATGGAGGCTAAATACGGAAGCCCACTTCCTGACCATTAGTAGATCTTTGGGTTCGACCCTCGCCCTTTGGGGAGCTAGAATAACAGGACTGTTGGTTTTGGCCACAGGTAGGCTGAGTGCCCTGCCCTGGGTGCTGTCAAACTTCCGCTAGAGTATCCGAGTTCTTTTTTACTATGAGCTGGCGCTCCTTCCTCTATGGCGGCCAGTATCTCCGCATCAGACGGAGGTGTGACCGTGGCTCGCTCGTGGATAATGTTGATGTCACGAAGCAGTCCTCGGACACTGTCACAGTGGGACAGTGCACGCCGTGACTGTGACTGTCATGCCAACTTGTCCTGCTGCCTATAGACAGTCTGCTGGAGAACTGTACCAAACATGGCAGCCGTTTAAAACCTATATATACCCAGACCTTAAACAAGCTGCAGTATGTGCAGCATCCAGATGGGGCCATTGAACCCACGACATCGCACCGCACTGATCCTCGGAAGGACTGCCTGATGGTCATTTGACCCAATATACACGATGAGAACCCGTTGTCCGCTGCTGGGAAGTACATTGACTTTGCAATCTCGGCACAGATCCACAGGATCAAGAGCATGACACTCGAGTTCAAGCTTCAGAGCACAATAGAACAGATGGTAGAGCTCCTGCATGTTCTGAACAGGTGGGAGATCATGCAGAGCAACAGCACCGTGGATACCACCTATGTGAACGATGAGTACCGAGTCCTAGGTCCGCTGGCTCGTGGACCAACCTTCTATGTGAAGGGAAAGAGGTACTACGCTGTGGGGTGCAATGAGAGGTTCACGGAATTCTAACTACGGGCAGGTGTCGAGAAGCCCGTGGCAGTTCCACTCTTAACCCTCCTCGAGAACACACACGTGAATCTGGCTGCCATGCAGGATAGGCTGTTCCTCTGGGTGTACACTGAGCAGCTCGCAGATGGGACGATGAATGCTCCAAGAATTCATGTCTGGCATGACGAGAATGACCAGAAGCTGAAGAAAACAGGTTCCAACAGCGGATCGTGCACGAGGAGCGAGAACACCAGCAGGTCCAATCCACAGCTAACCAACGGGTAGAGCTGACATTGTATCGTGGTGCATCGTACTGTGTCACGGTTGCGGTCCTGGTTCAGAAGGGAGGAGCCATCCAGCAGGTGGATAAGCTAGACGACTTCAAGCTTGTGGTTGCTGGGACCAATGTGCTTGGTGAGGTACGCGAGCTGGCTGATTGCCAACTCTACAGACAGAAAACTAAGTCATATGCACTTCTGTGACTAACCAGTGGAAGCGACCACCTCGAGTCGGCACTCGGCCGTCACCACCTCGGGGGCAGGGACATCCCACCTAATCAGGGCAACCGGCTCAGCTTCAGCATCAGAAACCTCATAGCTGGGACTCGCTCATTAGGTGTGATGGTACTTTACTTTGGCATTGCTAAGGTATGCGTGTCGAACACATCAGGTATTCAGCTTGAGCGTGCATAGAGCACGACTCCTGTCATCACAGCTGCAGCTGCCACCACTACTATAACCTCTGCTGTCTTCTGTCATGTCGATGCTTCATAGTCGAGCGTTGGCTCAGATATCTGTACGGCCTCATAGTACTCATTGACACTCTCATCTGCCTCTTTGATGCTCTGGTTGGCCTAATAATAATAATAATAATAATAATAATAATAATAATAATAATCGTTATTTATTGAGGGTAGCACTTCAAGTACACGGCCTGATCTAGCAGAGGCCCTCATTAACATATATACAATTTTTTTTATATATATAATATATACAAATTTACACATCTATGTACAGACAAGGAACTTATGGAATCTATTTCTTATAATCATATAATATTCTGAATGTATTAAGAGTAATTTGAACCAAAGCTACTGATGCTTTCAACAGCAGCAAACTTGCAATCAAATTAGCATTGATATATTCAGCATTGTAAAGTAAATTCCTTTCTTTTCTGCTGAAATGCTTTGGAAACAATGCAAGAAATAGAAATAACGATATTTTTATGTGCTAAAATAAAGAAGTTTCCTAGACAAATACAGCTAAGCACATTATAACATACGATTATACATACATACAGAAACAATAGATTTAGTAAAATAATTAACATTACCCACGCCGTCGAATGTCTTAACCCTTTAGTGACTAAATTTGTCAGGAAAACCTCGATTAGGTCTATCTATTGTGAAATGTCCGTTTCCAGAACAAGACAATGCCATTCTTGGAAATTTACCACCGGAAAGACCGGCTCGATTATCGCGCCTGTCATTCCTGTCATAAATTTTCAAAAATAGTCCTCTGGACTGCAAATGGTCATTTCTCTAGCCGATTTTATGGACTTGTTTCTAGGCTTGTGCATTTATGGGTCAAAGAGCGGAAGAATCACCAAATTTGACATAGCACTTCATAATGTAGGATAAAATCAGAAGGTTCAATCGAAGGTTTGTATCTTAAAGGTTAATTAGGCATATATAGTTTACTAAAATTAAGAACTCACCAAAGCACATGCACTCCCAATCACACTCTCGTGGGTTTACATCCAATATAGTAGGTCTACGCCAACATCTAACCATTTCAACACTAGTATTAGAACTCAAGGCATGCTATTAAGCGGTTGCATATCTTAAGCATAATTTGAATGAAAGGTCTTGATACCTTCGGCAGCAACTCTATCCAGTCAAATTAGTATCAAAATTATACAGCAAGGGAACCTATTTTGTGTCTACATTTCGTGCTCTAATGATAAAGGATCGGGAAAGTTGAAAAATAGACGATAGATATATTCATCACAAAGTTAGCATATGGCCCGTAAGTGTGCACAATCACATAATAATGTGACGGACAATAGTATAATACAATTTCATAATGCATACACAAAACTATTTACATTAGGAGAAGTATTTTCGATGCATGTACTATATGACTATCCTGAAACTCTAACCTTTGGATTGGGGATATGTGAAATGGTCATTTGCTGGTCCGGAGGAGTGTTTACGACAATTGGACACAGGAATGATTGACTCGGTTACCGAGCCAGTCATTCCAGTGCTCCATTGTCGGAAACACTCTTCTCCTAGGCCGCCAATGTCCTTTCATTGCATGTTTAAGGTTCTCTTTTTTTTTTTTTTCTCTTTTTTTTTTTTTTTAAACATTTTTTTTTTTTTATTGTAATAAATGTATTTAGAGAAAAGGATCTTGTGGCATGCTCGTTTAACACACACATATCCTTTTCAAATAGAAATATTACATAACGGTAGTTAAATTAGCGAGCGTGCGAGTGAGCGAGTGAGCGAGCGAGCGAAAGAGGGAGAGAGAGAGGGGGAGAGAGAGAGAAAGAGAGAGAGAGAGAGATAGAGAGAGAGGAGAGAGAGAGAGAGAGGAGAGAGAGAGAGAGAAGAGAGAGAGAGGAGAGAGAGAGAGAGAGAGAGAGAGAGAGAGAGAGAGAGAGAGTGTGTGCAAACGAGAGAGCCTTTATAAGTGATATCACAAAGAACTATTAGCATTACATTGCTCGGAAATGATCATATGCAGACCAAAAGAACACTCCTCCTGAAAATGTATGACCCGAATGACAGGCTCAGTCAGTGAACCAGTCATTCCAGTGGTAAACCCACAAAGAGCAGTTGACCTTTCGGTCCGCAGATGGCCACTTCCCAACAGACAATGCTCTGGAGAGTGCTCTAACTGTCTTTAAAGCAGACATTAATTTAATTCAAATGATTATAAATAAACAATTGTTAAATATAATTTAATAGAAGATGTGTATGTGTAGACCAGGAGAAGACTTCTCGAAGATTCATCACTGCAACAACAGGTTCAGTTGCTGAGCCAATGATTCCAGTGAGGAGCCCTCGAAAACAGTTGACTCCTGGCCAGCAGATGGGCATTTTGTTCAACATATTGCTAACCTAACGGGATATACACATTATAACTGTTCTCAGTGATTTTAATTTGCAGTTATAACTAGGTTGTTATTACTAATTATCAGGACTATTGTTCCGATGCCCATTTGCGGGTCTGGGAGAAGTGTTTCCGAGAATTGGACACCGGAATGACTGGCTCGGTTTCTGAGTCATTCATTCCGCTGCTCATTTTCCGGAAACACGGCTCTCTTGATCAACAAATGGTAATTTTGTATGTTTTATCTCTATTGTGCTAAATGATCAGGGTTATTGTTCTTCCTAGTACTTATATTTGATAATATTGGATTGTCCGGCACTGTAATTATCAGTTACCTTTGTTATTGTTTTGTGCACAATTCATTTTCAATTTCCTCTGTAAATTAAGCAAAGCTATTGGTGGAGGTGATTTAGGTGGTCACACTTGGCCACTCCTGGCGTGTCCTTGATTGTTGTAAATCGCAGGAGATTCCGCGGCGAAGACGGGTAACCTTATCTCCAGGGCAATGGGGCAAAACAGAAGAAAATGAAAACATTATTATTATCATCATTATACGGTAAACAATCACACATATTTGCGATGAATGATCCGAGTGTCGGAGAATGTTTAATATTAATAGTTAAAGAATTCCACATTTTTGTTGCTGTGTATGTAAAACTGGTTTTCCCGTAATCCGGTCTTATTTTTGGAGGCTTTAATTGACCGTTCGTTTTTGACCGTAAATTCAGTGTATGCGTGTCTTCTACAAATGTGAACAGATCTTTCATGTACTTCGGTGCAAGGTCGTTTAATGATTTATATGTCATAATATTTGTTTTAATTGTCATTCTTTGCGTTAGTGTAGTCCAGTTTAATTCTACATACATTTGTTTTGACGGTGTTCGAAAGGGGACTTCTAATATTATTCGAGCTGCACGCTTTTGTAATTTTTCAAGTTTATTTAACAATGTAGTCGTGCCAGCGTAATAGACAAGACGGCAGTAATCAATGTGTGAAAGGATGTATGCCTTGTAAAACAGGTTTCGCTCATCAACATACATATATTTCTAATTTTTCTTTAACATATAGATAAGTGAAACTATTTTGCTGCAAATTTTTCTTACGTGCTGGTCCCATGAAAGAGTGTCATTAATATGTACGCCTAAAAGTTTCGCCTCATTTACAATGACTAGTTCACCATTAGATATTGGTATCTTAATATCCTCATGATGTATCTGCCCTTGTTTACGCTTAGTGCCTATCATTAAAAGTTTAGTTTTCTCCGTATTTAACACCATTTTATTATTTTGACACCAATTTTCTATCACAGACATATCGCCAGTCAGTTGATCTGTTATCTGTGGAAGTTTTTCAAAATTACAGTGCATCGTCGTATCATCGCAGTACATATCAACATTACTAGTTATTCCCATATGAAGATCGTTTACATACATGATAAATAAGAGTGGTCCCAATACAGAACCTTGCGGTACGCCTACGTTACCGGAAGATGTCCGGAAATTTTGTCAGAAATTGACACATATTGTTTTCTATTTTCTAAATAAGATGAAAACCATTTTAACGCAAGCTTATCAAATTGATATAGGCCTAACTTTTCTAGTAAAATATCGTGATTAACTAAATCAAAAGCTTTCTTAAAATCTATCAATATAGCGCCGACATAATCACCATTATCTATCGCAAATCTCCATTTTTCGACTAGCTTAAGCAGTGCAGTTTCGCATGAATGCTTCTGACGGAAACCTGACTGAGATTCAGTCAATAAATTGTATTTACTAAGAAATTTATACAAATGGCTATGTATATGTCGTTCAATAATTTTGGAAAGAACAGGTAAAATTGATATTGGTCTATAGTTATTAACCTCTCCTTTGTTGTCTGATTTGTATAACGGTTTCACCGTAGCGCATTTCCACATTGTTGGAAACACGCCTGTATCGATACTTATATTTATAATACGTGTAATTGATGGCGCTATGACTGGTGCCGATAATTTTAAGAAATGTGCATTCAATCCGTCATGGCCCGCGGATTTATTTGTTTTTAACCGACTAAGTTCCTCGTAAACGCTATTAACAGTTATTCTCGGTATCGTAAATTCAATTTCGCTCGGGATTTTCGTTCTAACATGCGTTTTAATGTCGTCTGAAATTATGTGAGATTGCGTCTTTATGGAATTTGCGAGATCTGCCGCGATTGTAGTGAAATACTGATTGAACTTTTCGCAATGTTTTTCGACGTCTTTAATTTCATTACTGTCACTATCAAGCAAAGTCAATGGCATTTTGTTAGGTTTCGGATTAATACTCTTCATTATTGTCCATATATGTGAAGGATTCTTTTTATTGTCAGCCAACGCTGTGCTAAAGTAGTTTTTCTTAGATCTTTCGATTAGCGACATTACCTTACGTTTCAACTCTTTATATTTGATCATATCTTTAGCTTTCTTATAATAATCCCTGTCCTTTATGGCCTTCAAAATTTCATCTGTTATCCATCCTGGCTGAGAGAATCGCTTTACTCTACGCTCAACAATAGGGGCGTGTTTATTTAGAATGCCTATAAATGCGTCCTGCCATATCTGCAGCGCTTCATCTGGGTCATTTAGCAAATCAATTATCTCCCAGTTGCAATCGGAAAGATTCTGAAGAAATTTCTGATTGTCAAACCTTTTTCTGCATCTATAATTTATAGTGTGATGACTATGTGATTTTTGTCTGGTGTTTTGTCGCGCACCAAAAACGGGATAGTGATCACTTGATCCTAAATCTCCTATGCTTACTGACGTAAATTTGTTTCTCTCTGTAACGTATATATGGTCTATTAGGGTAACTGTTTTGTCCGTAATTCTAGTTGCGCTATTAACTAATTGTTCAAGATGAAATAACTCCATTACTAATAGCCATTTTGGCGTGACTGCTTTTAGAAAATCAAAATTAAAGTCGCCGATTAGAATTATATCCGTGTTATCTGAGTATGCAGGTTCAAGTAGGGCTTCAAAATCGTCGATCCAGCTAACGGGAGAATTTGGAGGTCTATAAACGCAACATAATAAAAATGATTTCGATTTAAAGGGCGTAACCTCTATCCATAATGCCTCTGTATTCGGTGATTCTAAGTCAAGTCTCCTACGATGTGACTGATTTTCGGCTATGTATATTACAATCCCACCTCCTACATTGTTCGGTCTATCTTTCCTCTCAACACTATAACCGTGAATATCTATTAAATTGTCGGCGACGACGCCGCTTATATACGTTTCTGTTATACCAAATATTTCAATTTCTTGTGTAGTTTTCTCCATAATTATTTTTAATTGGCTTAATTTAGGCATTAAGTGTTCAATATTCCAATGTCCAATGCGTATACCTTTTTCCTTTAAGTTAAATGATGGGAAATCAAGGCGTTTTACTAGTTTTATAAACTTCTTGCTACATACCCATTGGTCCACATCAGAGAGGACGTTATTACTGGAATGTGTGTGTGAAAAATTATTATTGCTTGTTCCACCACAATACCGTATAATATTAATAAAATTGAGAAAATTTACTTCTCACCACCAGCAGCAGCAGCACATGCAATGCTATCAATATATTCATTATCTTTAGCACTATCGATTGCATTTATTATGCTAGCACTAACAGTAGCACGAGTAAATAATTTATCTTCTATTATATTGTTTGTGTTAGCACAAGGATGTTTCGCGTTAGGGTAAGCTGTAGCAGTAGTATCGGAGGCAGTAGCAGTAGTAATAGTGGTAGCTATATTAGAGACAGTAGAAGAAACATGCGTCATTGAGACGGTTGAATCGGATACATAGACTGGTGCAGTAGTAAATGGTGCAATTACATTGTGAATGTTTTCGATGATAGTTAAGAGATCATATCTGTTGCTGACGACCACATTATAAACATTGTCAACAATACTATTATGATTATATTTATTATCATGTGAGTTTGTAGGCAAGGAATTTGATCTTACCTTAAAATACGTGTCACCCGTTGGCACTTCTTCTTGGCCAGACTCCTAGCGCCCCGGACACCTGTTAGACTTGTGGCCATGGGCGTGACATGTGTATCATCTATCGGCCTGAGCTCGGAGTTGTCGGCGGCGGGCCTCCCTCTGGCGCATATGCTCGATAGATGACAAGGACTATGAGGAGGACTATGATGAGGAGGATTATGATGCAGACTACGATGTTGGTGGTGAGTATGATGATGTAGAGCCTGAATCCCGCAAGCTAGTACACAGAGCGAAAGGAATCTATTGCACTTACGTAAAAGGTTCTATCGGTCCGCTGGCAGCAGTTGGGGCTCTGATCGCTCTGTTCACAACGAAGACTGGCGAGACGGTCCGCAAGATCGCCAACAATGCTCTCCATTGTGTGGAGAAGATTTCTGAAGCCATACCAGCCATCGTCTCAGGAGTAGGTACGTTCTTCGGAGTCACAGGCCCTTGACTACCGTACGTTGCCATAGCTCTCGCGGCCATCTGGGCTGCCAAACATTTAAGCCATACTATATAAGGATGGCGTCTCTGTACGACCTAGTCAAGTCCCTTAACTTCCGACGGTTGGTCGATAAACTACTATTCAGTGAGGATCCAGCAGAGATTAGACACCAGTGTATGGAGGTATTTGAGGAGGTCTTCAGTGATTGTCGAATGAATGACGACCGTCTGTTCGTCTATTTAGAGTTCACTCAGGCCATGCGTGACAGGACGGGAGTGGACGTCAGTGATGGAATCCGGGAAATTATCAACCGTCTTTCTTGAGGAACTCTACTATCAGCCTGGTGGATATTACCGTGAGCCCCCTCAACTACTCGAGGCTGCACATCGCAAGGGCCACAACCTCACATTGGAGACAGTTAGCCAGTGGCTCAGCTGCCAGGCGATGTGGCAGATATACGGACCTCGTCCATGGCACATCAGGCATGCCCATTTTGAGGAAACTGTGCGGAACAGAGTTCACCAGGCAGATGTTCTATTCCTTCCACAGGACTCAGTTGGTCGTAAGACCTACAAGTATGCCCTCACCATCGTCGATGTCGCCAGCAGGTACAAGGCTTTAGTACCGCTCACAGACAAGTCAGCTGGCCAGGTGGCTCCTGCATTCCAGGGTGTCTACGAGGCTTCAGAAAATCCCTTCATGTGACCGGAATTGTTGCAGGTGGATGAGGGTAAGGAGTTCAGAGGGGAGACTGCAGCCCTCATGCAGAAACATGGTGTGGCAGTTAGGCGAGGTGAGGTAGGGCATCACCGTGCCCAGGCTATCATTGAGCATTGGAATCGGACACTGGCAGAGAGACTGTTCCCACACCAATACGCCCCGGAAATGGCCGTGTCGAGTGAACGTTCTAGAGTATGGGTGAGAGGGCTGCCTGCTGTGGTGGAGAGATCCAATGCCGAGGTTACTAAGCTAATCAGCAAGAAGCCAG
The DNA here is from genome assembly GCA_034401795.1 of Chaetoderma sp. LZ-2023a. Taxonomy (NCBI): domain Eukaryota; kingdom Metazoa; phylum Mollusca; class Caudofoveata; order Chaetodermatida; family Chaetodermatidae; genus Chaetoderma; species Chaetoderma sp. LZ-2023a. Next base: position 100,667,164 of record CM067359.1, on the reverse strand, counting down.
TAGAGGCTATCAGACACTCTGCTGTTACCAGTCACAGCTCTAGACGAGCGAACAAGGGAGAGGAGTGCCTACAACCTGATGCTCTGGTTCAGTACCTGTATGAGCCTGGTGAGCTGGAAGGTGGTCAACGGCGTGCAACAGATCCTAACTGGTCGATAGATGTTCACAGGCTTGACAGGTATGTGGAGGCGGAGGGGCGGCCTACACTGTACTACCTAGCACACCAGCACGGAGTGCCTAGGCGACCATTTGTCATATAAGAGCTTCAGCTAGTCCCTGCAGACACACAGCTACCACCACCTCGGGTGCTAACATGATACTCGATGTGCTCGGTATGGACACCATCTGGCAGCACATGGCGCTTATCATAGTAAATGGAGAGTCCGAGTTTTTCCTGCTCATACGTCACCATATCCTGGTTGCGCATGCGTAGGCCTCGGTTTTTAGCTCTGCCCACCCCGCCATGTAGGGTGCTGTAGAACCTCTGCCAAGAGACCTCATTCTGCTGCTTTGACATTCCCATTGCCGAGCACTTACTTGCAGATGCGCTTTCCATGTAGTAGAATTTGGAGCAGAGAGTGATACCACGAGAGCCTTCGAACTCGGGCTTGAACAGTCCCGGAGTCCGTCCACACCATTTGTCCCAAGTTAGCTAGTCCCGCTTATGAGCCTGGTACTCTGCTCGCATCTCAGGGCGAATGACGTCGTCGAGGTTGGAGCCTGCTATAGCGATATACGCGAAGTCAGTGTCCATCTGCCGGTACTCAAAGCTGTCACGAGCTTTATAGTGAGCGAGGAAGTCGAAGTAGAACTCCAGCTCATAAACGGCTATCCCCACCTGGAAGGGCCTTCGAATAGCGATTCTTGGCTTGCGACTCTGGAGCTCGTATGACTCACCAATCTCCTCGAGATCTTCGAACCATGTACTACGCAGGGCCTTGTCTACCACACGTTCATCCTTCATGAAGCTGGGGTTGCTATGACGTTCTAGGGCCTCCCATAGGCACTGTTGCCAAGGAGTCTCCACGAACCACTCGAATGGGCGCTTGGCCTCATAGTCTATGGAGCGGTATACAGCAGTGATCTTCAGGCCATGGGTTATATACCACTTGAGTGTCGGTGCGTACAGCAGCTGCTTCCTACCAGAGAGGGCACCGACCAGTTTCTGGGTGGTGGGACGCTTCCTCCCTGTTCGCTCTAGATATGCCAGCATCTCAGAAGAGATTGCCTCTACTGGGATCTCGTGGTTATAGAAGAGAGGATGCATTTCCTCAAACTTTGCCCACAGAGCCGCGGGGATCTCTATATTCACCTCAGCAAACCCAAACCAGCTGCCTGCTAGGAGAGCCTCCTCAAAGCTAGCTACATCACTGGCACCGGACCAATGCCACACTGTCTCCTTACCACATGGTATCCCTTTTGCCATCGTTGACAGGTACAGAGCATTTGCGTCAGAGCCGAGTAGACGTTGGCAGACACGCACACTCTGGCGGATTCGAGTTACACCAGCCTCGTTGTATCTGGTGAACCATAGCTCGCGAGGTAGTGTCGGGCCATTCCAGTGTCTGATGCCGACTCGCCGCGCCACAAGTGCATGACGAATGATGATGCTGGTTAGCTTCCGTCTCGGGGTAACGGATCCTGTACGAGACTGCCCTACGGGTAACAAAAACTGGCTCCTAAGGCCGGTGGAACTCAATCGTTCCGGTGGGGCCGTGCGACCATCGTCGCGAACATTAAATACAATGGTCTCATCCCAAGAGTTTGTGTCACCAGTATGCCTATCCATAGCAATTTCGTGATCTATGGACTTGATTTGGTGACCTAATTAAAATAAGTCTATGCAATAGTTTTTAAGCTATTATACCTCTAAGCCGAAAGGAAAGAAGATTATCTCTGTAGTGACGAAAAATGATGTGCCTCACGTGGGCACTACTCCTAGTGCTAGTTTGAGTGAGGAGTATTTTCCTCACGTGGCCCGTCATCGCTGAATCCTTGCGAGAGGAAAGTGCCTCGCGCGGGCCTCCGTCATGGGAAAATGTCGCCACTGCTTAAAGCAGGAGAAGAGTAGTAGGCAAAAATGGGCCCACTCTAATATTTAACCAAAATGCTGAAAAGAAAAGACCATACCTAGTGAGATTATGACTATAGGGTTGTGTGCTGTTTTACGTGAAGACGGGACGAATGATTCCCGTGGGATTCTCACGTCACCGTCTTATGTAATTCTTAGTATGCTAAATTAGTAGTTGCCGCTTTATTTATGCGGGCCTTCTTCTATGCCTAGCCTCACATTTAATTTTTAGAGACAAGGATTAATTTAGGCCACACATGGCGGGTGTCTACCTAGCTGTTAGATGTGGCTGTCATTGAGAACGGATGCCCTAAGACATCAGTACTGAAGTCAGCGCACATACATGTTACCTAGCTAGATTTCCGAACTGGATAAGAATCCGGACAGCCTACTCCGTAACCACATAAAACGTCACAAGACACTGGTTACTTTTTACAAAAGCATCAATAGGCAACTGATCTATTGTTACGGTGGGGGTAAGAGAGACGAATACCCACCATAAAAATCCTTCCCGTGAGGGTGTGGCAGATCTGAATATCATGCCCAGACATTCTTATGGAATTCGGTGGGGATACGCATCTCACCCGTCACCAGGTTCTATGGAACTAACCGTTTAACCTGTCGCTAGGTTTATGTACAAGTTGCCCAGTTTTGCACTGTGGGGCGGGAGGATTGCTCAGCAAATAAAATAATAATTAAGATATGTTTTCGCAGTGCTTTCCTACATTGGCAAAAGTGCTAACTACTAAGTATCAGAAGATATGGAGGGAATGTATGTGATACCACACCTTGGCCATCACTGCTCTGAAACCCCAACAGTTTTCCAGGGTCGGATCAGCCCATGGTGCGGATAGGGACATCCAAACAATTAAGAAGCCACAGGGCTTAGTGGAACATGAAGAGAAACAATATCTTAGAGATATGAATCTTGCCGGAGTGCAGGGCTAAATTATCGCAACTACCGGAAGAGAGGAGTATACTACAGATTTCCTAACGAAGAAATTGTCTCTAGTCATATTAAACCTATCCTATCGAGCTGAATAGAAAAGGTTTTAGTCGGTAGCATGCCGGGATAAACAGAGTTATAGCACGGACAGCGACCTCAGTGAAAAATTGTTGGTGGCGGGAGAAAGTGCTGCATATATAAATGTTACTGTATAGTGTTTCCTACGTGCACTGAAGTCCTATATTTTCTACAAATAAACAAAACATATGAACTGATGGTCACTGGCCATATATATATATATATATATATATATATATATATATATATATATATATATATATATATATATATATATATATATATATATATATATATATATATATATATATATATATATATATATATATATATATAAACTAACCAGAACAATCAATGCAGTATAAAATGATCAGAATTATTTATCTTTAGTACAGGTTAACGAACCTACTATAGTGCGGTTAGTGAAAACACCTTACAGAAAATGAAAATAACTATAAACATATACAGAAATTAAGCATAGTTACTTGAATACTCGGTAGCCATTCTTAAATCTGGGATTTGAGCGGATCTGAGGCACAAGTAGTGATGATGCTCAAGAAGTGATGAGTCACAATTAGTGATGATGCACAAGTAGTAACGATACACACGTAGTGATGAGGCACAAGTAGTGATGAGGCACAAGTAGTGGTGATGCTCAAGTAGTGATGAGGCACAAGTAGTGATGCGTCACAACTAGTGATGATGCACAAGTAGTGATGATGCACACGTAGTGATGATGCATAAGTAGTGATGAGGCACAAGTAGTGACGAGGCACAAGTAGTGATGATGCATAAGTAGTGATGAGGCACAAGTAGTAGTGATGATGATGCATATGTAGTAATGATGCACAAGTAGTGATGATGCACACGTAGTGATGAGGCACAAGTAGTGATGATACACAAGTAGTGATGAGGCACAAGTAGTGATGATACACAAGTAGTGATGAGGCACAAGTAGTGATGATGCACAAGTAGTCACGATACTCACGTAGTGATCAGGCACAAGTAGTGATGAGGCACATGTAGTGGTGATGCTCAAGTAGTGATGATGCACAAGTGGTGATGAGGCAAAATTAGTGATGAGGCAAAGTAGTGATGAGGCACACGTAGTGATGGGGCAGTGATATTGAGTTAGAAATGTTAATTCTTTCAACATTAAATTACCAGGAGTTCAATTTCTATGTAACTATACAGGTGTGGTATTGAATATTTTGAGATTAATTTAACAGAGACCTGTTGATACAGAAGATTTATTCAAATACAAAGGATTTTTGTGTATTTGGTATTTCTGGTTCACGGCGTTCTGCACAGAATGGATCTCTCCAGTTTATCCATCAATCATATGACGTCATTATCACTATGTGACGTGTAGGATGACATCATATTCAATGACGTCACTAATGCTTAAATGATGAAGGACAACGTGTTGTTGTACGACTTGCACGCCTTTACTATTTAATAAACATTCTGTTGAACATTTATGAAAGTAATTTGAGTGGCCGCTATTGCTACCATAGGCAGCAACAGCTCCCGCTCCCAGTCAAATTTGGTTTTAAATATTCAACAGCTTACCATACAGTTTTCAGGAAATTGATAGTCATGGAGTGCAGGGATCATTCGATCCCAACACTGGCGAAGTGTGGGTGGGACTTAGCTAGAGATGGGCGTGGTATATCTGAAACTGGATTTCTCATTGAGGTAGTTTATTTTGCGGGACCATTGTCTCATCAGCAAGGTGGGACGAAATTAGCCCTCATCTTGTTGCTGTTGTTGAATTATCACCATTGATTATTCAATAGAGAGATGGTATCTATCACTCACTATCAGACGTCATAATCAAATATATCCAGGTAATTGATGTCATAAATATAATGACGTATTATAACTTAGTAAAAATAATTCTGTCAAGTGTGGGATTTGTGTGTCTTTAATGGATTTACAATTTATTAAACATCTATGGAATATCTTAAACTAATTTGACTCTGAGCTGTTGCAAGCCACCCCCACCCCACCACTGTCAAATTATTGTCAAAATATTCAATTCAACAGCCTACCTGCATAGTTACATTAAAATTTAGATTGTGGAAATTCAGGTTTCAACATTTAAAATGCGGATCCAGGTATTTACATGGCAACATGCATACCTGCCAATCGGCAAATATCTGTCAAACCTCGTGTGTGTGTTTGTGTCCGTGCGTGCGTGCGTGTGTGTGAGCTTGCGCCTGTGTGTGCGCGTGCACATGTGCGTGCGTAAGGTTGGTTGGGGGAGTGAGATCGTGTGTGCGTATGTAGGTTGGTTGTGCCTTTATCAATGGGTGTGATCAGAATGTGGAGTTCTATTTGGATCCACACATTTACGCTATAGGAAGCGCATGTCTGCCAATCATTGGTGCGTGCGTGCGTGCGTGCGTGCGTGCGTGCGTGCGTGCGTGCGTGGGTGAGTGCGTGCGTGTGTGTGTGTGCGTGTGTGCGTGTGTGTGTGCGCGCGTGCGTGTGTGTATGCATACATGTTCTATTTGGTTCCAGGCATTTACGTTATTGGAGGCGCATGTCTGCCGATCCTTGGAGTGTGTGTGCGTGTGTGTATGTCGAGGGGGTTGGGGGTTGTTCGTATGTGGGTGTGTGCGTGCGTGCGTGTGTGTTTTATTTGGATCCAGACATTTACGCTATAGGGGGCACATGTCTACCAGTCCGGGGTGTGTGTACCTTTGTGTGCATGCGAGTGTGTATGTATGTGTGCGTCTATTGTCTAAACTTTTTTGTTTATGCCAAATGGGTGGATTGTTCTGAGTTCCTTAATCCAATGATGGTCTCTGTTTAGCCCGAGTTTTTTGTTATCTGCAAAAATCCTTTCAATGGGCATTATTTGGAGATCTGTTGGTGAATGTCTGGGTTGGTTGAAATGCCGGGCAAATCTCATGTCTGTTTTGTGTCTGATTGCATACATGTGTTGTGTAAGTCGTTTCTTTAGTGTTTGTCCTGTTTCCCCTATGCATTGAGAGCTGCACTGTTTACATTCAATAAGGTATATGAGATTTGTAGTGGAGCATCTCATTTGCGTGTTGGTGCTGTATTCTTTTCCAGTGACATAGCTAGTGAACTTGTTGGAAGTATTTAAATAGTGGTTGCATGTGGTGCACTTGGTGTTATTGCACCTCTTGGTTATGCCTAGTACGGTTTTCGTGTCATCTGATGTTGGTGTAATGTGGGTGGTTGGTACTGGGCTTTTTATTTTAATTAAACTAGAGTGGACTCGAGAATCTCTTATAGATTTGTTCTTTCTAAAGGCAACTACTGGGTAAGATGGGAATATAGGTGATAGGATCGGCGATGATAGGATGTATTTTTCCCAGTAGGTTCTGATGGATCTTCCTATGTGTTCTAGAGATGGGTGGTATTGTAAGATACAAACGGGTCTGGGTTGTGTCTGCATGCGGGGCTTGTGAGGGATGTTCTCTCGGGGTGTATTTTTGGTTTTTCTAAGATGGCCTGAATTTCTGTTTCTTTGTATCCCCGATTGATGAATGCGTGTGTGAGTTCCTGTGTGCGTTGTTCTAAAATCCTAGGATCTGTTATTATGCGTTTTGTATCATAGTGACTGTCTGTAGATGATTGAGTGCTTTGTGTTCTGAGGGTGGCATGATTGTTTGTGACGATATTGTTGTTTGTCTGTTGGTTTTCTATATAGGTCTAATCTGAGTAGATTTTCATCTTTGTAAACCATTGTGTCTAAAGATGGGATTTTCTCTCTTGAAAAATCTAAATCAAATTTAATTGTGGGGTGTTCCTTATTCATGTGTGTGTGAAAGTTATGTAGCTCATCTTCATCACTGTTCCAAATGAAAAATATATCATCTATAAATCTTACTAAATGTGACGGAGAATTCCAGTCCATGCTGAGAGCATTCTGTCTAATATAGTGTGTACATAGATGATAGCATATTTAACAGCAAACTTGGCTCCCATGGCTGTTCCATGTGTTTGTATGTAAAAATCTTCGTTTAATTGGAAACTGTTTTTAGTGAGGATGTATCTCATAAGTTGTTCTAATTCGTCAGCTTGAATGTATGCTGGATCGTGTTCAATGTTGTTCTTTGTTGTTTTATCTAGTGTTTGTCCGTAATGTTCAGTGACAATATGTATGCCTTCTTCATGCGGGATATTTGTGTAGAGGGATCTGATGTCCATGGTGCAAAGAATGGATGCGTTGTCTGTTTTTGTGTTTTCTATGTGCTAAATGAGAGAGGTTGTGTCTCGCAATAGATTTGGGATGTCATTTTCAGTGTCTGTTAGTAGGTAATCTGTGAATTCATTAATACAGGATGTGGGCCATCACAATTGGATACAATAGGGCGATCGGGTGGTGCTGTTTTGCCCTTGTGTATTTTGGGGTTAATATAGAGTCTTGAGGTTCTGACGTTGAACTCAGTTAGGTATCTGTGTAGTTGTTCTGTGATGGCTCCAGTGACGAGTAACTCATTGGTATAAGAATCGATTGTGGCTTTGTATTCTAATGTGGGGTTTCCGTGAGCTTAGAGTAGTATGAGTCATCTGAAAGTTGTCTGTATTTCTGCCATGTCGTCTGTTTTGTTTAGTATGACAATTGCCGATCCCTTGTTGGCTGGTCTGACGACTATGTTTTTGTAAGTTGCAAGTGCTTTCAGTGCTGTTTTGTCTGCGGCTGTAATGTTTAAGTGTGATGGCTTATTGGGCTTTTTGGTGACTAGCTTGTTGAGTGCCGCCTTGAGTTTGTTGATTGAAATAGGTGTAGTGTTGGGTCTACTTCTGTGGGTATTTTGAACTTGGGTGGTGCTTTAGGTTTCTCTAAATTGTTTCTGTAAAAATAGTATTTACATTCTAATTTTTTGATAAACTGATCTATTGCCTGTAGTTGCGTGTGTATTGATTGGCGGTGTGGTGTGGGTACAAATGACAGCCCTTTGTTTAAAATAGAGCTTTCAACCATGGTTAGCTTATGACTAGACAGGTTGACTACAATGTCTGTGGTGTTTGTTTGTTTTTTAAGACTGTGTTGTTGTCTGCGTTTTTGTGTTTTTGTACCGGTTTTCAAACGTCTTGTTCGTTGATTATTTCGAGCAATAGTTTCTTCACATTTTCGTTTTTGGTCTGTTTGATTGCTTGCGCATACGATCTGGTCTGTAGTGTGCCTGTGTTTGTCTGTGGTGTTTGTTGGTTGGGTATGGGGTTGGTTTTGTTGGTGGAAAGAGCTTGTGTGTTGGGGTGGTGGCTTACCTTTGTTGTCCGTGGTTCTTGTGTCTGGTGGGGACGGAGTGGTTGTTGCGCATGTGGTGTGATATATAGGTGGTATGCATGGTGTATGCTCGTCTGTGGGACATGTCTTTGTAACGTTGTTTGTGGTCCATGTTGTTTGTTCTGTATGTGTACACTTTCTCCGTTTTTTGGCAGAGAGTGTTGGTTGTTGCTGCTGTTGTTGGTGTTATGTATTTTACCTACATACGTGGTATGTGCGTGCACATGGCTCTGTATGGGTCTATGGTGTGATGCACTGTGTTTGGTGTATATGGGTCTTTGGGTCAGGGTTATATGTGCGTGCTTGTATAAGCGATGTTCTTGGGCTTGGCGATGTTGTTGATAATGTGGTTCGTGTTGGTAATGTTGTTGATAATGTGGTTCGTGTTGGTTGTGTTGTTGGGGTTGGTGCTGCGGTTTCTGCTGCTGTCCTTGACCTATGTTTGTGTATGGGTAATGTTGTCGGTGTTGGTGAGGTTGTTGGTAATGCTCTTCATGTTGTTGTTATTGTTGTCGCGGTTTCTGCTGTAGTGTTGGTGCTAGCATTGGTGTTGGAAGTAATGGTTGTTTGTTGAGTTGTTGGTGTTGCCGTGTCTGGGTTGGCTTATGGTGGGTGTGTAGATTCATAAGAGCTAGGATGCTCCCTTTGTGTGGGGCTGGAACTGTTCTGTCGGGTTTTGGCGTTGTGGTTTTGTTTGTTTTTATACCCGTTTTTGTGAATCTTGAAACTGTCATGTGTGACTTGGCGACTGCTCTTTCTGCTTCGTGAGTGTGTGTATCCAATTTTCTTGGTTGCATAGGTGTTTGTGGCGTATGTTCAGGTGTTGCATCACCCTTGATGGGTGTTGTGCCGCTTCATGGCTGTTGTCTCTGTGCGTGGATGGTGGGCTATGTGTGCATATTGTGCTTTCAGTTGTAGTCTGTATCTGTTGTGCTGCTGGTGTTGGCGCCGAATCCTGTGCACTCTGACTTCGTGTTAGTGTCATGTCTATGTCATGTCAGTGTTACGAATATGTGATGCCTACGTCTATGTGTACGTAAGGTGGGGGTGTGCGTGCGTGCGTGCGTGCGTGCGTGCGTGCGTGCGTGCGAGCGTGCGGTCCCGGAAAATAAAACTGGAGATTCGCCTTAGTTGATTATTGTGTGTTAATAAGAAATATTAAACATATCTACAGTAGCTATACTATAGTGTGCTATGACAGTGCTCATTAATTTTCCTTCTCTATGTTTCAAGAAGAGAAATCTTCACTTTGGGATGATGGAAGAATGGTTAATGGATGGATCCAGCTTTAGTTTTGCCACGTCCATCTCTAGCTAAGCTTCACCCACACCGATTTGGGATCAACCGATCTCTGATATCCCTGACAATTTCCAGCAAACTCCACAGGTAAGCTATTGAATATTTTGTATCGTATGTATTTAATATTTAATAAATATGCTTTTGAATATTTTGAAACTAATTTGACTGGGTGCTGTTGCATATTTCTTAAATAGTAAAGACATACGAATCGTGTAACAATGCTTAGTCCGTTATCAATTATGCGTTCGTGACGAACCTATCTACGTCATTCATAACGTAATTGATTATGACCTCGGCTTACACGCCACGTAGTTGATTATGACGTCATATGATTGATGGATAAACTGGAATCCTCCATTTTCCTTTTCTATGTTTTAAGAAGAGTATTCTTGACTTCTGGATGATGGAAGAAGGGTTTATTTCATACCAATGTAAACCACGTCAAAAACTATCAACATTCAGCCACCTAACACCAAACATACCAAATACGTCAGTTCTTATGATGTCAAAAATATTCGCTTGAATAATTTGAAACTGGTTCGATTGGGAGTTGTTGCAGTCTATGCCAGCAATAGTTTCCAATCAAATAAGTTTCGGAATATTCAACAGCTTTCCCGTATACGTCTTGAGACATTATATTAATAGTCAAGCACAGGTATAAACAAGAACGCGTTTACTGAAGTAACTATAAAGTCATCGTACTAATATACGCCCACTCACACATCTCCGCTATTCGTGGCCGTACTTGCAGTAATTTGATCTCTTGCTATGCGACAGAACATTACAAGGGGGTCCACCAATCAGATTTCAGCTTACTTCGCTCAATAGGCGAAACTTCATCCGGTGACTTAATTTACAATCACAATAACAACAACGATGGCGATGCTGTTGAATTGGAAAGAGATATTTGCAAAGATTTGGTTTAAACAATGTTTATTTTTGGTCTAAGTGGGAGCACGATAAGACACGTCTTATTCCCGTATCTCCCACAGGGAGGGAGGGAGAGAGGGATGGAGGCAGGGAGAGAGAGAACAGAGTGAGAGAGAGGGGGTGGAGAGAGAGAGAGAGAGAGAGAGAGAGGGCGAGAGAGAGAGCGCGAGAGAGAGAGAGGGAGGAAGGGAGGGAGTGAGGGCTGGAGGAGGGATGGAGGGAGGGAGGGAGAGAGAGAGAGAGAGAAAGGGAGGGAGGGAGCCGTGTCCAAAATAATCAGCAGTAGGTTAATTTTGCCCTGGAAATGCTCTAAGTCGTCCCCGATTTGCACCGTACTGAATACATCCACATATGTACATTTTTGGCTCAATGATTTATATTATGTTTTGTCTATTTCACCAGTTATATAAATACGAGTTCGAATACAGTTTGCTTCAAATTTGGATAAGTAAGCGGAATGTTGTTAAAAACGGTTAGTATCAACAAGATATTGGCAGATAATGTCTGATGTCTTGATATTCCCTTGTATACTGAAATTAATGTCGTCATACAAGATGAGTCTTAACGCGAGTGTATGTGGAATATCATTAGCCACTAATGCATTACGGAAAGCAAGCATTTGCTCCCGAAAAAGAGGACAGTAGAAGATATAATGTTCAACGGTTTCATCAGGATGCCCACAAGAACAACTTGTGGAGTCCGTCATATGATTGTCAAACAGGTGACTATTAAGACTACTGCATCCATTGCGAAGCCGGCGTAGGTTATTATTAGCTTGTCGGGAACCAATATAATACCAGGGTGAGGGTTGTCTTATGCTCTGCATTCCTTTTAGTTCAATCTTAGATTCTTGTAAGGTAGTGGAAGCTGGGACAAGCACAGGGAGGTTGTTCCAGCACAGATTGTTGCTGGGAAGAATGGTTCATTGTAGTACGACATCTGTGGGGAGTAAAACGATTCGAGTGTCGGATATTATGTGGGTTCCAGGTTCGGGATATCAAGGGAAGGCGGTAAGTCAAAGTTTTGCATGCAATTCCATTAACAACTTTGTAGAGCATAACTAATCTGTGGCTTTTCCATCTATGAGATCGTGGGTCTATTCCCGTTTCCATATATAGATCGTCCGTGTGTGCACTACTGGTTAAATCGCTTTTTGCTCTAAGTGCTTCTTTTTTAACATTTTCAAGTCTAGTGATAAGGTATTGTGGTAGATTATCCCAAATAACATCAGCGTATTCCAAACTTAACCTGATGAACCCTTTTATACATTATTTCAAGGCATGTCCGGTCTATATATATTTAAGACCCTGAAGTAGTGAAAGTTTGTGCTGGGCCTTGGATATTAGGCCTTCGACGTGATTAAGCCACTGCCCTTTACTATTAAACGTAATTCCGAGGTGTTTATGGTAATTGGTTGGAAGTATTTCTGAATTCTTAGACTTTAAGGAAAATATTGTATGGATATTACACAATGAGACCAGTAAGCAAGTGGTTTTAAGGCATTAAATTCGACCAGCCAGGTGTCCGCCCATTGGGTTCCTGTAAGTCATTATCTATAGAAGGACTCTGCGTCTGTAGGTGGTCAAATATCATATATAGGGACATATCGTCAACAAACAGCTTAATATTGTGTGGGATAGCACTGGGCAAGTCGTTTATAAAAATCAGAAACAGTAGTGGACCGAGAACTGAGCCTTGCGGAACACCAGAATGCAATGAACATATCATAGACTCGCTCCCATTAATGACGACTACACGCTTGTGACGATTCTCTAGATAACTTCCAAACCATGCAAGTAGTTTTCCAGTAATGCCAAATTGTTCCAGTTTATGCAGCAGACCGCGGTGCCAGACTCTGCCAAATGCTTTGGATATATCAAAAACTAAAAACAGTACTTCTTTTTAATGATCAAGGACATCGATATTGACAATATCGGTATACATTTTTAATAACTGACTGACGGTCGAGTGCTTAGGAAGGAAGACGATTGTGATATGTTATACCATCTCTACTAAAATTGTGAACGTATTTAAAAACAGTCCTTTCCATGTCTTAAACAACTCAGTAATGATATTGGTCGTTTAAGTTCCCAAGTAGGTTTAGGGTTTTGTTCGGGCTAAGATCCCGGACATGGTCTATATTTTTTATATGACTTGCCATATTTGTATTAGGTGGCCGATAAACAATGCATATGAGCACATTGGGGCGATCATGGACCTCTATCCATATCATTTCGACGTCACCGAATTCGTACTCAGAGCGACGAGCAGCCGATGTGTTGCCGGATATGTAAACACCTCCCCACGCCTGGTGAGTGTCTCTGCGATAAGGTTCCTGAAAACCTGGAAGCTTAACGATATTATTGTTAATAGTTGCTGTGAGATGGCTCTCAGTAATGGCAATAATACTAAAATTGGAAATGTTAGCCTTAACAAGATGGATTTTTTCTTTTAGGCCACATATATTTAAGTGTTCAATAGAAATATCATCGTTGTTGGATGCAGGATCCGGATTTGATTCTACAACTCCAGCTAAAAGAAGGAATATGGAGAATGCTAGTAAGATGGACACTATAAATAAATAGGAATTGACATTAGTTGAATAATGCGATAAACACGGCTGAAACAATACAACATATTATGGATAAGAGCGTTGAAACCTCCTTGACCGACGACCTTGAATAAACAAAGATCAAACAACCCAATTGTCGCATGATAACTAGCTAGATCATTACCAATAGTCGGTCGATAGGGTATGACCAAGAAGACGAAATATATATGTAGCATTTTGGGCCCAACCAGGATGCATGAACAGCACAAGCGTTCCACTAGTATCAGTATGAAGGTGATAGAGATTAGAAAAGATAGGAGAAATTAGCAGGATAAATAAGTAAAAATTATCTGAGAAACAGAAACTGTGTAGACAGACGGTGCTGTAAAGCTGGGTTTTTAGTAGCAAAGCGAGGCGTTTTATATGAGTCTTCCATCAAAACGTAAATAGCATAGCGCAGTATGTCCGCCGTGCAGGTTTCAATCACGCCCGATAGGCTCGTAATGCATTTTTGTTGATTTATTAAATTAAATTTTTAAAACTAAAATGATAATATCAGTAAACGGATCCTTATGGAGGACGATACTCTGCTATGGGTCTATCATATAGGCACATGGGGCTCGCAGAATCGTGATATACATTGACGAACTGACCTTTCCATTTTATCCATCCATCATATGACGTCATATACAACTATGTGACGCGTAGGATGATATCATAATCAATTACATCAAGAATGACTCGGATTTATTCCGTCTTAAATGCTTAATAGTTCGACACGTTGTAATTGTATGTCTTTACTATTTAATAAACATTCTGTCGAATATTTTGAAAACATAGCCAGCAACCGCACCCATTCAAATTAGTTTCAAAATATTCAACAGCTTACCTGGATAGTTCTTGGAAATTAATAATCAGGGAGTTCAGGGATCGATCGATACCAATACAGGCGAAGCATGGGTGGAGCATAGCTAGAGATGGGCGGGGCATAGCAAAATCAAGGTCCATTATGGAAGCTAATGAATATTAGTCTTTCTATAATTGTTGCAAAAACCTTATGAGCATCAATGATTTTCCTTCGAGAATCTAAGACTATGTTTGTTCCAAATATCTATCTCTATTCACCATGAAAGTATCATTTATAAGGATGGCAACAATACTCATTTCTAATTGAGTGTCTCGAAACCCATAGAAACCCACAAGGGTGCTATCTATCTACAAGGTTTTAAGGGATTCGGTTAAGCACCATAGAAAAAAACGTGGTATAAATATTGCTCCCATTCATTTAGTATGGAATACTTTGACACGGGAATGTCGATTCCTTCAAAGATGTTGGCTGGATTAACTGTATGGTTTTCTATTTGCTACGACATCCAGTCAATCTAAGACCTAGAAGGTGACCAAATTTTAACACCGTCTAGTGGAAAATATGGGGGTGGGAGCATTTTGAAAAATAAAACGAAAAATAGTACTTCTAGCCTAAAAAGGGGTACCTGGGCACGTAGATGGGCCATGTGGCTCATTGTATGATTACTGTATTCTGTGACTGTAGCAGTAGAAGCATTCGACACCAACAATTAGTCCTTCTTTGTATTTGACCACTGTGTCTTCTCTTCAGCCAAAATCTTTAGCTTCCTCAGGTCCATGCTTGATCTGAGTATACCGAGTCCTGCTTTCTTGAGGTCACCTCACAGCACACTTCGCAGATTTATGCAATAACATCCTCTCAATGTCCATAGAATATGAACTTCTGGGGTCAATGGAGTTCATTTCTGTCGAAAAAGATCGATCGATTCCCAACACGGCGAAGTGTGGGCGGAGCTGAGCTAGGGGTGGGCTGGCCATAGCTAAAACTGGAAAGGTCCATTGTTCGATTTTTGGGGTGGCATGGATCTAGTTTGTTCAAGATCACTTTTGGAGCTGCGCAGCTATTGCAATTGTATATCATTCTCGAAACGCACGCAGCGTCGTGTCTTTGCATCGTGACATTCATGGGGATTTTAGAGGCGCGAATCCACAGGTTCCAAAAGGACTGGAAGGTGATATTTCCTGTTACACACGCGAGTTCCAATAACTGAAGATTGAACCTCTTCCTCCACTTCTCAGTTCACCGATGAGTGGTGTGTGAGGGTGTGGTGAGTTGATGACCACCATTGTTAATTTCTGTGTTGTCGGATAGTTCATCGTCTTATCGCACGATCTCGCCCTCCTGCTACGCTCTCGTATCGAGTCCTCGAACTGGGAAGCCATGCGAGTGGGTGTATGTTAGTATGATGCGGATAGGTATACGTGAGTGAACTGTCTTCATTCAGGAAGCGGTTTGCCGCCTTGAGCTATTTTGCAGCCATTTGAAGTAATGTATCGAGAGGACCTTTTTCCTTGTCGATAAATTCAACATCATATGCACACTTCGTCTCCAGTGACATACCAATCAGTGAGATTGGAGGTTTCCAGTGGCATACCAATCAGTGAGATTGGAGATCTCCAGTGACATACCAATCAGTGAGATTAGAGGTCTCCAGTGACATACCAATCAGTGAGAATGGAGAACTCCAGTTACATACCAATCAGTGAGATTGGAGGTCTCCAGTGACATACCAATCAGTGAGATTGGGGGTTTCCAGTAAAATACCAATCAGTGAGATTGGAGGGCTCCAGTGACATACCAATCAGTGAGATTGGAGGTTTCCAGTGACATACCAATCAGTGAGATTGGGGGTTTCCAGTAAAATACCAATCAGTGAGATTGGAGGGCTCCAGTTACATACCAATCAGTGAGATTGGAGGTCTCCAGTGACATACCAATCAGTGAGATTGGGGGTTTCCAGTAAAATACCAATCAGTGAGATTGGAGGGCTCCAGTGACATACCAATCAGTGAGATTGGAGGTTTCCAGTGACATACCAATCGGTGAGATTGGAGGTTTCCAGTGACATACCAATCAGTGAGATTGGAGGTCTCCAGTGACATACCAATCAGTCAGATTGGAGGTCTCCAGTGACATACCAATCAGTGAGATTGGAGGTTTCCAGTGACATATCAATCAGTGAGATTGGAGGTCTCCAGTGGCATATCAATCAGTGAGATTGGCGGTGTCCAGTGGCATATCAATCAGTGAGATTGGAGGTCTCTGGCGACGTACCAATCAGTGAGATTGGAGGTCTCCAGTGACATATCAATCAATGAGATTGGAGGTCTCCAGTGGCATACCAATCAGTGAGATTGGAGGTCTCGAGTGACATACCAATCAGTGAGATTGGAGTTCTCCAGTGACATACCAAACAGTGAGATTGGAGGTTTTCGTGTAGAGTGGTCTCGAACAGATGATAGTACTGCGGCGATGCATCAAGTGAAAAGCATTGGTGATAAACCATCCCCTTGCACTGGCCCAATGGACAGTTCCAGTTTATCCATCCATCATATGACGTCATAATCAACCATGTCGCGTGTAGGATGACGTTAAAATCAATTACTGAATGAATGACTCGATTTAGCCCGTTAATACTCCGACACAATGCACGAATTGCGTGTCTTTGCTATTTAATATACAAGCTGTTCAATATTTTGAAACTAATTTGACTGGGCACTGTTGCTGCCATACGCAGTAACAGCACCCAGTTTAATTAGTTCAAAGATATTCAACAACTTGCCTGTATAATTTTCTGGAAATTGATAGTCATAGAGTTCACGGATCGATCGATCCCAACACGATCGAGGTGTGGGTGGAGCTTAGCTAGAGATGGGCGGGGAATGGCTAAAACTGGAAAGGTCCTTTAATGTTTCAAACTGTGAGGAAAACGTTGCTGCGTTATCTCCATGATAACATTGAAATACAAGCATCTCTAGGGTTACATTGCCATTATCTCTATGGTTACATTGCCATTATCTCTATGGTTACATTGACAATATCTCTATGGTAACAGTGCGGTTATCTCTATAACTCCATTGACATTATCTATATGGTTACATTGGCATTATCTCTATGGTTACATTGACATTATCTCTATGGTTACATTGACATTATCTCTATGGCTACATTGACATTATCTTTATGGTTACATTGACATTATCTCTATGGCTCTATAGGCACGTTTCACTGTACTGACCCTCTCGCCGTATCTCTCTGTCAAGGTACAATGAATTAATGTTTTCGAAATGATTTATGTCAAGGATGAGCTTTGCATTTTTCTGCCTGATCCCACTGTTGTAATATTTTACAATAGTTCATTATCCTTATTTTAAATACACTGTATTAAAAATCAAAATATAGCATTTTATGTGTCTTCATTCCGTATTTAATCCCTCTTGTGTCACAGTGCCTAAAAGCGCTCAAAATACTACTTGATATATCAATTAAACATTTTGATGGTCATTATTTTTCAAGACATTTTAATTTTAGAAGCCTATTTTTGTAAATTTACCACTGAAATTCTTTTCACCGGCTTGACCATTAAAGAGGTAATGATAAAGAAAATTAAAGTTTTTACATAGCCGGTGTCTATCTGCAGGCCGAGAGAAGAGTATTTTTGAAAATTTACCACTAGAATGACTGGCTCTGTTACCGAGCTAGTCATTATAGTGGTAAATATTTACAAATACGCCTCTCTAGGCCTTTCAAATAGACATGTATGAAGACCACGGCAAAGTAGTTTTTGGTCAGTTTGACTATTAAGGGGTTAAGTTGACACAAGAGGGGTTAACAGCATTGATAAATAGAGCGTGCAATGCCGTATGCGAGTCGTTGTTGGTGTGCATGCACGTGCGTGCAATGAACGTAACATGCATAGACTATACGATCGATCTATTTCGTGCAGACCACGCATGTAATTTCTCTCATTTCAACATAAGGTGGGCACGGCAATGAACCACATTTGCCCTTTACTCTGTACAAGAGACGACCATTTTCATTGGTGGATCCAGATTCGTGTGCATCAGGATTAGCGTCAATGCAATTGTATTCTGTAGACGCTGAGTGGTTATAATAACCCGCCATCAAGTACCCGCTATACTCCGCGGTCCATCCCTCCGTACACTCAGTTGTGCCTGGAATCATAATGACACTTGTGCGGGTAGAGCTCTGGCAAACGCTGCAAGGGACATCATGCTGATGTATTTGCTCAGCTCTGTTGTGGCCGAGTGGAAAATCATTTGATGCTACTTCATACTCCGTGCCATATAGGAAGGCGAAGTGGTTAGCATTGTTTCCATACTTGGCCCATACTGGATTGTGCGTCATGCACAACATATTGACAGCCGCACCTTTATGCCCGTAATAACTACCACCGGCAATGCCTACAATGATAAAAATTATGGATATATACATGTAGTCGTGGCATTACTGTATACTGGCATTGGCAGGGAATCGAACCCACAACCGACGAACGCACCGAGCATCATAGCCTACAACTGCTTCCACCACACCAACGCCGCAACTCTTGTGGGTTCGATTCCCTGTTACGAATTATGTAGCGTCGTTTACCTATTTAAACTCGAATGCCCAAATACGAAATACTGCTTGCGCTATAAGAAATATCCTGTTAAATATTTCGAAACTAATTTGACTTATGGCAGAAACAACTCCCGGCCAAGTCAGTTTCAAGATATTCAACAGCTTATCTGTGTGCGTCTGTTGAAATCAAGATTGTGGGACTTCAGAGTTCAAAGGGTTAATCAGGTGTCTATCTGGTCCATACGATAACACACCTTCCCCACATTATCGTTTTTCAGGAAAATAGCTTCCCACAATGCATTGCTCACAACGCTTCTCTACTGGACCATAATAGGCGTTGCTTGGTCGGTCGTAAAACCTGTTATATGGGGCCACCTTATCGGGCGTTTGATCATTAAAACCATATCTAATCGGAAGTTACCTGTATTGACCGTATGAAACCCAAAGTCGCCTACTCTTAAATTTTAAGACAATCATATACGCTAGCTGTTGGATATTTTGGAACTAATTTAACGGTATCTGTTGCTACCATAGGCCGCAAAGGCTCCCAGTTAAATTAGTTTCAAAATATTTATTGAAACTGACTGTTTGCTGGTGTCATAGGAAGCAGCCGCTTGCAGTTAAATTAATTTCAAAATATTCATTACCATGATTTCTTAGATTAAGATTTATTTTTTTGTATTCGATATTTCAGATTCTAATTACGCGGTTAAGATAGAATGTGTCTATGAGATGGCCTTAGATGACAAGTTTTACGACCAACCCACTAACGCCTTTATGGTGCACCATGCCCCCAACACCCGCCCCCACCCCAAAACCCCCACACCCCCGCCCCGTCCCCCGCCACCCCACCCCAACCAGCGGAATGGTGAACAATATTACATTACTATAATTTAACCCCACCGTAATTTAACCCCTCTTGTGTCAACAGCACATTAGAGCGCTCAAAATAAGATTTATTTCAATTAACCATTTAATTGCCAATGCTTTTCAAGGTAATTGTGATATTTGCAGCCAAAAAGAGTATTTTTCTCACTTTATAACGAAAATTTACAAAAAATTGATTTCTGTTATCCTTTAAATGGACATTCATCAACGCGCAATGGTCAAGAAAAATAAAATTTCTGCTTAGCCAGTGTCCAATTGCAGACCAAGATGAGTGTTTTTGAAAACTTACCACTGGAATCACTGGTTCTCTTAGAGGTAAATTTTCAAAAATAGTCTTCGCTTAACCTGCAAATGGACATTTCTCAGGATCATTGCAGATGCCGTTTTAACCAACTTGACCATTAAAGGGTTACGTTGACATAAGAGGGCTTAACTGTAACTGGCTAGCAAGTTAGTGATTAATGTGCACATAGGGTCACACAGTACCTTGAATGCACACACATCGCGGACAGTTAGTGATTAATGTGCACAGAGGGTCACACAGTACCTTGCATGTACACACATCGCGGACAGTTAGTGATTAATGTGCACACAGGGTCACACAATACCTTGTATGTACACACATCGCAGACAGTTAGTGATTAATATGCACAGAGGGTCACACAGTACCTTGCATGTGCACACATCGCGGACAGTTAGTGATTAATGTGCACACAGGGCCACACAATACCTTGTATGTACACACATCGCAGACAGTTAGTGATTAATATGCACAGAGGGTCACACAGTACCTTGCATGTACACACATCGCAGACAATTAGTGATTAATATGCACAGAGGGTCACACAGTACCTTGCATGTACACACATCGCAGACAGTTAGTGATTAATATGCACAGAGGGTCACACAGTACCTTGCATGTACACACATCGCAGACACGATGCATTTTACAGCCATTATTCTTAGTTATACAAGTATCGTGGCATTACTGTATATTATACACCTGTGCAAAAGTTAAGCACCAGCAAAAACAATAGAACGTAGAAACATGATGGTACAAGTAGGCTGCCATACTTTTTGTCCCCGCGTTAGCTGACATAATTCCAAGTACGAAATGCACATGCATGCATGACTTCACGCCGCTTGATGTCCGTGCGTGGCGGGAAACAGCACACGTGTTCAGTTATGTAAAAGTCCAGTTTGAGGTGTAGAACATTACATACAGATTTAGGCGACAAGATTAGGAATTTTGTGTTCATGACCGTGGTTTATTTGTACAGAGAGAATTAGCTCTTGATTGTGAACCGCTATGGCAAGACGAAGGTTAAGTGATCGTGTGAAATGGCAAATCATAGGCATGCATACCACTGGTATGTCATGCAGAGAGATTGGCAGACAGCTGAACATTAACCATACTGTAATCAGTCGTTTGATTGCAAAACATGGGCAAACTAACGAGGTGAAAGACAGGCCTAGATCTGGAAGACCGAAGAAGACTACTGCCCGTGATGATCGAGCCCTAGTACACCTTGTTAGGAGATCTCCATTCACCAACAGCAGAGTGCTCAGCCAGCAATGGGAAACGCGCAATAGAGTGTCAATGTCTACCATCAAAAGGAGACTGTATGCTGCTGGCATGAAAGCTAGGAGACCTGTCAGACGTCCTCTCCTCACTGCACACCACAAAGAGGAGCGTCTGAGGTGGTGCAACGAAAGAAGACACTGGAACATGAGATCCTGGAGACGGGTACACTGGTCCGATGAAAGTCGGTTCCTGCTTCATGCCACAGATGGTCGAACTCGTGTATGGAGGTCCAGACGCACGGCGTACGACCAACGTAACATCATGGAAGAAGTTCCATTTGGTGGAGGTTCCGTTATGATATGGGGGTGCATCTCATTTGATTGTAAGCTGGATCTGTTGACTGTACCTGGAACACTAAATGGACAAAGATATCA